>JAPKLW010000624.1:208523-218538 GCA_026898455.1 Plectranthus barbatus | reverse complement strand
TGATCAGGTGAGAATAGGAGTTACTATGAGAAATAAAAATAGATCTCGCGTGTCCATCTCATCAAATCGACGAACAGGATTCATTCTCAGCAAATTGAAAAATACGGCATTTTTGCCCCAATATCCTGCAGTTTTAGCCTTTAAAGGCTAAAACTGTAAAAATACTAAAACACAAACAGCAACCTGCATTTTAAGCTCGATTTACTTCATTTTTACATAAATACGAATTAAAAAAAATTAAACATCTTCTTCTTCAAAGCAGCAACACGAGCATAGTCTCTATAAAACTCAATACCAACATCAATAGTTCTAAAAACTATGCCCTTAAAATGCTTCATCTCATCAACACAGTTTGGAATAAATGAACCTGTACAAAAATGCACAAAGTTAACACTAAAGATTCACAATATAATAGTAAAAATGAACGTCGATCTGAATAAAACAAATTTTTTAAAACTATATTCATGCACAATTAACAAAGTCCAGACCGAACACGAATGCGAAACCCAGAAACGAAGAAAAAAATTCTGATCGACAGAAGAAATATAAATCAAATCGAACGAAGAAGGAAGAAGGAAGAAGAAATCAAATCGCGCGAAGAAAGGAATAAAAAATCTAATAAGATACTATTTCAAATTTTTAAAAAAGCTAAAATTACAAAAATAACCTTAATTTTGCAAAACTGCAGGATAATCGAGGAAAACTGCAAACGGAGTGAAATAGATCTTGAGCGTTGAAATCACAAAATCAAAGGCTGGGATTTATTTTCATTTCTCATACTAAAAACTATTCTCATATGATCACTATTCTCTCTCTCTCTCTCTCTCTCTCTCTCTCTTTCTATATATATATATATATATATATATATATATAGGGTAGTGATCAGGTGAGAAAAGGAGTTAGTATGAGAAATAAGAATAGATCTCGCGCGTCCATCTCATCAAATCGACGAACATGATTAATTCTCAGCAAATTGAAAAACGCGGCCAATATCCTGCAGTTTTAGCCTTTAAAGGCTAAAACTGTAAAAATACTCAAACACAAACAGCAACCTGCATTTTAAGCCCGATTTACTTCATTTTTAACCCGATTTACTTCATTTTTACATAAATACGAATTAAAACAAAATTAAACATCTTCTTCTTCAAAGTAGCAACACAAGCGTAGTCTTTATAAAACTCAATACCAACATCAACAGTTCTAAAAACTTTGTCCTTAAAATGCTTCTTCTCATCAACACACTTTGGAATAAATGAACCTGTAAGATACAAAAATGCACAGAGTTAACACTAAAGATGCACAATATAATAGTAAAAATGAACGTCGATCTGAATAAAAAATACTCATTTTTACTTCATTTTATTTCATTTTTACTGCACAAAGCCCAATTTACTTCATTTTTAGCCTGATTTACTTCATTTTTACATAAATACGAATTAAAAAAAATTAAACATCTTCTTCTTCAAAGCAGCAACACGAGCGTAGTCTCTATAAAACTCAATACCAACATCAACAGTTCTAAAACTCTGCCCTTAAAATGCTTCATCTCATCAACACACTTTGGAATAAATGAACCTGTAAGATACAAAAAATGCACAAAGTTAACACTAAAGATGCATAATATAATAGTAAAAATGAATGTCGATCTAAATTAAAAAAAAATTAAACTATATTCATGCACAATTAACAAAGTCGAGACCGAACACGAATGCGAAATCCAGAAACAAAGAAAAAAATCTGATCGAGAGAAGAAATATAAATCAAATCGAACGAAGAATGAAGAAGAAATCAAATCGCGCGAAGAAGGGAATAAAAAATCTGATGAGATACTATTTCAGATTTTTAAAAAGCAAAAATTACAAAAATAACCTTAATTTTGCAAAACTGCAGGATAATCGAGGAAAACTGCACACGGAGTGAAATAGATCATGAGCGTTGAAATCACAAAATCAAAGGTTGAGATTTATTCTCATTTCTCATACTAAAAACTATTCTCATATGATCACTACTCTATATATATATATATATATATATATATATATATATATATATATAGAGAGAGAGAGAGAGAGAGAGAGAGAGTGAGAGAGAGTGGTGATCATATGAGAAATGAGAATAAATCTCAGCCCTCTATCTTTCCATATCAACGCTCAAGATTTAAAAATCTCCGTGTTCATTTTTTGTAGTATATTGTGCATTATTCGATTTTAAGGATAGTTTTGTAAATTGTAATATTTTTTCTCTATCTTCTATTTAAAATTCTAAAAACTTTAAATGATCAAAACTCACTCAATTCAAATTCGTTTTTCATGTATTATATATCAAATTAAATATAATTTAATTATCTTTCAAACAAAATCCTCATTGCATAAATTTAGAGGACAAAAATCTTAATGAAAAAAAAGTTAGTGATTCTATACTTAAATCTCGTAACAACACATTGATTTTCGTAATATGCATGAAAATATACCTAAAATGCATGAAATCTTACTTCAAATGCACAATATGATGTATAAAATGCATTATAGATAAAATGAGGTGAGAATAAAATATTTTATGCAATACAATATTTTATGCAATACAATAATATTAGGATGCATATTTGATAAAAATATATATACATATAATAAACTTATTTTACGATAAATTACATCAACATATAGTAGACATTGTAGGAATATTCTAATAAATTAAGGTAGATATATTTGAATTTTGAAAATCATATAATCTTTCTTTTATACACAATATTTTTCATATCAGATTAGATATGGATATCCATATTTTGATACATGCAATCTTTTCATATTAGAGAGATTAATTTCTCTTTTTTCGTAAATGATATAATGCATGTTTACTTAGATTAAAAAATGCATGTTTGCTAAGATAAAATGCACAATATTGAAGATAAAATATTGTAAGTAGAGATATTAAGCATTTTATTTCGCAATATAATGTTAATGCAGGATATTGCCCTTAAAATGAACAAAACTGTAGTTAAAATGAAGGCTTTAAAATTATCATTCATTGTATATAATTACTATATTATTCTTTAATGCAAGATATTCAAGATAAAATGTCGCATTTTTTAGTTTAATCCGGTGTGTTGATTTGAAGATATGAACGACCGAGATTTATTCTCATCTCATACTAAGGTCCATTCTCACATAATCACTACTCTCTTTCTCTCTCTCTCTCTATATATATATATATATATATATATATATATAGGGTAGTGATCAGGTGAGAATAAGAGTTACTATGAGAAATAAGAATAGATTTCGCGCGTCCATCTCATCAAATCGACGAACATGATTCATTCTCAGCAAATTGAAATGCGGCATTTTTGCCCCAATATCCTGCAGTTTTAGCCTTTAAATGCTAAAACTGTAAAAATACTAAAACACAAACAACAACCTGCATTTTAAGCTCGATTTACTTCATTTTTAGCCCGATTTACTTCATTTTTACATAAATATGAATTAAAATTAAATATCTTCTTCTTCAAAGCAGCAACACGAGCGTAGTCTCTATAAAACTCAATACCAACATCAATAGTTCTAAAAACTATGCCCTTAAAATGCTTCATCTCATCAACACATTTTGGAATAAATGAACCTGTAAGATACAAAAATGCACAAAGTTAGCACTAAAGATGCACAATATAATAGTAAAAATGAACGTCGATCTGAATAAAACAAATTTTTTAAAACTATATTCATACACAATTAACAAAGTCGAAACCGAACACGAATGCCAAATCCAGAAACAAAGAAAAAAATTTGATCGACGGATGAAATATAAATCAAATCGAACGAAGAAGGAAGAAGAAATCAAATCGCGCGAAGAAAGGAATAAAAAATCTGATGAGATACTATTTCATATTTTTTCTTTCTTCTTCGTTCGATTTGATTTATATTTCTTCTGTCGATCAATTTTTTTTCTTTATTTCTGGATTTGGCATTCGTGTTCAGTCTCGACTTTTTTAATTGTGGTTGTTATTGAGTTTTATTTTTGATTTTGGACTTTGGTCGTTTGAAGAAGACATGTCTGATCGAGCATCTGAAGGTAAATTCATAGCTTTGTATTTTTTATTTTCGATAGTGTTCATGCTACTTTGATGTTTTTAAATGTTAAGAGATGATTTGATCTAGTTTTGGAATTGTAAACTCTGTTTGTTACTTTTATATTGTGCATCTTTAGTGTTAGCATTTTTGTATCTTACAGGTTCATTTATTCCAAAGTGTGTTGATGAGATAAAGCATTTTAAGGGCATAGTTTTTAGAACTGTTGATGATGGTGTTGAGTTTTATAGGGATAATGCTCGTGTTGCTGCTTTGAAGAAGAAGATGTTTGAAGGTTTTTATGGTCGATCAGTTCCTGAAAATATTGAAGTGTTGCCTCCAGTTATTGTGAAAACCAAAGACAATGGAAGTCGAATTGCTTCGAGGAATGAGAAAGCTCTTAGAATGTTGGATAAACCAATGAGAATGTGTGCAAAATGTAAAAAGTTGACCTATCGTGATTCATGGAATTGTGTCAAAGTCAATAAGAATGTAACCAAAAATGCATGATAGCATTCTTATAGATGCACGTAGGATGGTAAAAAATGAACTTACGACAGTTAATGCGGTGTAATTTTAATTTTTTTAAATTCGTATTTATGTAAAAATAAAGTAAATCGGGCTAAAAGTGAAGTAAATCGGGCTTAAAATACAGGTTGCTATTTGTTTTTTAGTATTTTTATAGTTTTAGCCTTTACTGCAAGATATTGGGGCAAAAATGTCGTCTTTTTTAATTTGCTGAGAAAGAGTCATGTTCGTCGATTTGATGAGATGGACGCGCGAGATCTATTCTTATTTCTCATAGTAACTCCTATTTTCACCTTATTTTTAATAGAGGATGGATCATGTAAAAAAAAATCCCCTTGTAAGAAAAAAGAATAAATCATGTCCATCAAATCTAAAAAAATCAATGGTTTATATTGAAACAAGCAACAACTAAAACACAATCAAACAACAAAATAATCAAGCAACAACTTAAACACAATCAAGCAACATTGTAATCAAGCAACGACCTAAATACAATCAAGCAATGCCGTGAATGCAATCAAGCATCTTTCTTACTTTCTCACGTTAAGATCTTTCTCACCGGATCCGCTCCATATATATATATATATATATATATATATGGAGCGGATCAGATGAGAAAAAATCTCCGGTGAGAATAAAGAATGAATCTGATCCATTAGATCTCAGTAAATCAATGGTTGATATACAATCAAACTGCAACTGTAACACAATCAAGCATTATATTAATCAAGCAACAACTAAAACACAATCAAGCAATTGCTTGATTGTGTTTTAGTTGTTGCTTGATTATATATCAATCATTGATTTATTTAGATCTAATGGATAATATTCATTCTTTTTTCTTACAGGATGATTTTTTTACATGATCCCTTCTCTTTCTCTCTCTCTATATATATAGTTGGTCTCCTAACTCCTAAGAGACTCTCTCATATTTTTTTATTGTGATACATATCTAAATATATCATTTTAATAAGTTAAATACATAATTTCATATTTTATTATATTATTTTTTTTACTGCAAGTGAATTACATTATTTGTAAAAAAAATATATATTTTTTCAATTATGTGGGTGTCATATACGATATATATATCATTAATGAGTCGTATATGTAGTCAATAATAATAAATACAAAAACATAAAGAAAGTGAAATGCTCATAATAAATTAATTCAAAATAAAGATAAGTACTACTAGCCGTATCTTCTTTTAGCAACCACCGGAAAGAGATACTGCTATGAGCAACTTCACCACCACCAACTCCACCGCTCCGCCGCCGTACACGTCGGCGCACCCCCACCACTCCTACATGTCACCGCTTACCGCCGTCCTCTGCTTAGTCGCTCTCATCACAATACCCATGCTATCCTACACCTTCTTTATGGCCGTACGATGCCAGCGGAGCCCCTCCCGGCCGAGGCCCGCGGCGCCCGCGGAGGAGGCTAGCTGCAAGGCCGCGAGAGTTGAGGTTGTCTGCGGCGTCAAGTACAAGAAGTCGGCGTCCGGCAGCAACTCCGCCGAGCCCTGCCCGGTGTGCCTGTCGATGTTCGCCGAAGGGGAGGAGATACGGCAGCTGAGCGCGTGCGGCCACGCCTTCCACGCCGCGTGTGTCGACGTGTGGCTCTGCTCCCACTCGAGCTGCCCCGTGTGCCGCGCCGCCGTGCCGGTGAAGCGGTTGAAGCGGGCTTTGGCCGACGGCGAAGATGACTTCCGGCATGGTTTGCCTGATGCTGCTAATTTGATTTGAGTTTCGCAAATTTTGTTTTCTTCTTCTCTTCTCTCTCTCTAGAAAGTTTGGTTAATTTCTTCTTAATTTTACTCCTTTTAATATTTGTTTGATTATTTCTGGCCATTCTAAAGATTTTGATTGCCAGAATTGAGTTCTTAACAGTTAAATAAAATTTGTAAATGTGTGTAGATGTAAAAATAAAATCAGATGTATATTTTTGGAAAACATTTTTAAGTTATTCTAAAGTTTTTTTTTTTTAAAATTGTAGATTGATGACCCAAAAGATAGTTAAATTATCAATTCAGGACTCGAAAGATGATTTGTCAATTCAGGATTCGAATGATCAAACAATTCTCGATCCAGGACCTGATATTGAGGTCCTGAATTGAGAATTTTGGTGATCTTTTAGGTCCTGAATTGACAATTAATCTTTCGGGTCCTGAATTGATAATTCAACTATCTTTTAAGTCCTGAATCAACAATTTTTTATTTATTTTTTGCTTTGAAATTTGATTTGGCTGAAAAAAAAATTGCTCCATAATTTATGGATTTACGATTAATGATTTATATTTTGAAAGAATGTTTTGTAGAAAGGTATCTGAATGATGAATATACATATTTTTAAAATTTGGTAAAAAAGGAAAAATGATTTAATGGTAAAATCAAATAGAATATACGGCAAATTCCAAAATTTCTTTTTTAAATGTTATTATGTATGAATATTTATTGTTGGAACGGTTTTAAGGAGAGGATTTTGTGAATCCTTTATAGTTTATACGAGTTTTTGATTTCTGATTAATCAAGTTTTATAATATTGTTTGCCCATAAAATACCATGAATATTCTAGAACTAACTATCTTATTACTCCATTATGTTTTTTTTTATATAGTGTCATGATATTTTAATAAGGTGGTTAAACATTAAATCTATCAATTTTATTGAAGATGTTTATTTGTTCACGATCGAAATTTTCATTGAGAACAAAGTCAAACCATATCTTTTATAAGTCAATTTCATTAATACTCAAATAAATGTTCATAATCATGATAGATACAAACTTTTTGTATTTTAAGAGAAATTCTCAATAGTGTGAAAATAAAAACAAACATATAATCCATGAAGTGTGATAGAATTCTTCTTTTAATTGCCATGAAATTTTCTTTTTTATTGATATTGAGATACACTGTTTAACAAAGGAGAATCCCAACATAGCTCAAATTCTGAAATTCATAGTCACTAAACAAAGGTACTTGAGCTTGAGGTTGGGGACAAATGTCATGAGGTTTAATTACTTATTAATTAGGTTTGTAATTTAACCAAATAATTCATGATTTACTTGGCTTTTAATTTGATAAAGATTTAGTCGAGCTTGTTTACTAAACAAACAAAACCTAAGCTTTATAATATCTAATTCATAGCTCACGAGCAAGTTAATTAACTAAGAATTAGTATGAAATATTAAAAAATATTAATTTTAAAAATTAAAATCTTCTAAGTTAAAAGTAACAAGTAGGATAATATTTGTAGTTATAAAGGAAAAACTGATTTTGACTATGAATATGATTTCTTTTTGCGAATAAATAGTTTTTTCTTAAAAATAATGATATTTTAAATATAATTAAAATTTAGAAAGTTTGTGTAAATTTGATTTGAACTTATTTAACTAGAAAATATTAAAATATTCGATAAAATAAATTTAACACTCGACTTAATAATAAATAAGTCAAATTTGAACAAGAGTTTCACTTGGTTGAATTACCATCCCCACTTATAAATTATAATGGTTATTGGGTTTGGTACATTTGTCTAAGCTTGTTAGACCATAGCCCATAGGCTACATTGTTTGGGAAAGAAGAATCTTGTGGACTTGGCCCAAAACTGTGGACTTGTTGGGTCAATGTGATTTCAACGTGTATAAATCAGAATTAATGGTGTGATATTTTTGTAGAGAAAATTATGAATTTTATCCCAAATAATTGTGTTTTTGGGAATTTTATCTCAAGTTTTCTAGGTTAGGGAATTTTATTCCAACTTTTAATTTTGTTTGGAATTTCATCCCAAATATTAACTTTGTTACATATTTGCTGAATCACTATTTTTTTTTACATGTACACGTCCATGTAGAATTTTTTTTTATCCAAAGAAAAACAAAAGCACGTAAGCAATTTAAATCCAAAATCCTTAAATTCTCAAATACTTCCTTCTTAAACCCCGTCTCCTCCTCCCCTCATTCCTCATCGATGGGATTTTTAATTAATTACGTGCTTTTGTTTTTCTTTGGATAAAAAAAATTCTACATGGACGTGTACATATAAAAAAAAATAGTGATTCAGCAAATATGTAACAGAGTTAGTATTTGGGATGAAATTCCAAACAAAATTAAAAGTTGGGATAAAATTCTCTAACCTAGAAAACTTGGGATAAAATTCCCAGAAACTCAATTATTTGGGATAAAATTCCCAAACTTAGAAAACTTGGGATAAAATTCCCAGAAACTCAATTATTTGGGATAAAATTCATAGTTTTTCCTATTTTTGTATCATATTTGGTGAATAAAAATATGATCGGTATGGAATATGTACGATGAAATGACAAATTTTTCATAGATTTCTAATGAAACAGACTCACAATTATTTTTCTTTGAGATAAATATATACATATCTTATAACCAATTTTTTTTTTCAATTAATATTTTGCAAATTAATATAATTCCTAAAACCGCCGGCACCACATAAACCATAGACGTTTGTGATTAATCCTTTGGAATGGCAGCCTTTATATCTGACAACTTAAATGGAGGTGGCACTGTCAGTCCTTTATTAAATATTAATGCATTAATTTAACATTTACTTACCCATTACACAATATGTTTGTAGAGAAATTGGAACATTGTGAATTTTTAGTTTAAATAAAGTGCTTTCATCAATAGGATTTTTGTTTACCCATAAAAGCTCCAATGCAAATGATTTTCCAATTTTATCTTCTTCGTCTATGGTATTGTTATAATTCGAAGTTAGTGCATGCAAACAAAAACGTGAAATTTTATAAAAAATGATTTGCATGTTGAGAGCAAAGCAAAGCGGTATTTGTGTTTTTGGATTGCTTTGTTTGTAGAGAGAGATGTGTGAGAGCATGCAGTGATAAATAAATTAAAATGATATATTTTTTTATTGTATAATTATGTATTCATTCATTATAAATGATGTAGTTCATAATAATATTCATTTGTCATGAATTAAAAAAAAAAGGATATGAAAGCATTGAAGTTAAGGTGGAAGAAAAAAAAAACTTGACCCCTCTCGTAAATTTTCAAAATCCACCATTATCTACACTGCTCTGCAACTGCGAAGATTTTCCTTCATTTCTTAACATCATCATTATCAATTCCTCTTGTTTAAATTCATAGTTGTGAAAAATATTTTAAATACTCAAAATCACTAAACACATTATGAAAATACTCAAAACATTAAACACATTCAAAAAATACCCATTTTGACTTTTTTGACACTTGAGATTAATTTTTTTTATTATGATGATGAAATCATCACCAACAATCACATCATCAAGTTTTTTTAATAATTTTTAAATTTAAATAAAAAAATATACATATAAATATATATATATATATATAATATATAATTAAGTATAATTAAATGTTATGCCTTTTGGTCTGAAGAATGCAACTTCTGAATTTCAGAA
>JAPKLW010000624.1:188606-205523 GCA_026898455.1 Plectranthus barbatus | reverse complement strand
GGAGAATGGGGTATGGGTCGGTGGCGGAAGGTAGCCACCGACCCACTTCCAAATTTTTTTTTTAAATTTTAATTGTGGGTCGGTGTCGGTGGCGGAAGGCACCGACCACCGACCCACTCTCATGATTTTTTTTTAAATTTTAATTGTGGGTCGGTGCCAGGGTCGGTGTTGGTGGCCCGACACCGACCTTCTCTCCTCAATAACAGAATTGTGAAAAATGTCAGAATGCGCAGTAGGTATTTTGTGAATGAATATAATATTTTGGGTATTTTCATAATGCATATAATGTAAATGTGTATTAATAAATTCCACTCTTCATAATTTTGCACTTGCTCGTGCATGGATCAAACACTTATATCTAAATGGGACTCTAAGGACAAGAGTCCCCCACCGACGGATCAATCTTCTTTTTGACCATCATCATCATCATCCAGCTCTCAACATTCAAGTGCTTTCAGATGGTAGAGTGCTTCTATGGTGGCTCCCCGTGTGCGCTGTTGTCCAGTAATTATAGGTTTCTTGTCAAACATAAGTCACAATCTAACACAATTTTTGTGAGAAGTGATCTCACAACACCAATTCTTAAACTATATATACATGTGTTCACACCATTATAAATGGTATATATGCTATAACAGCGTGATAAAACTAAGTACCAACTAATAAATGAAGTCCTTAAAAGTTTATCGAGGAAGCCCTTTAATAATAATGTATGTTATTTGTCCCTTGGTAGGGATGTATGTCGCATAGATGATTCTTGTATTGATTTTTTTATTTATAAAATACCGATCAACCTCCACATGTTTAGTCTGATCATATTGGACTGAATTGTGTGCAATGCTCATAGCAGCTTTGTTATTACAAAAGATCTTCATTGGATAACTAACTTCAACTTGGAGTTCTTCCAACATTTTTTTCAAACATAACCGTTCATGTATTCCTTGTGCCACTGCTCTAAATTCTGCTTTATCGCTACTTCTAGCAACTAGATTTTTTTTACTCCTCGGTTAAACCTGCCCAATTTGCATCTTTGAACACTTCTACTTTTCTGGTTTCGTTTTTCTTAAACAATAAACTTTTTTGTGGGGATTATTTGAGTTACTTGATAATTTTACATACTGCTTCTAGATGAGTTTCTCTTGGAGATTGCATGTGTTGACTGAGGATACTAACAACAAAGACTATCATGCTTGGTATGAGAGAGATAGATAAGCTTACCCATCAATCTTTGGTATATATCTTTGTCAGTTGAATCACCACCCATGTCCCATCGTTCCAGTTCTTATTTGAGTATCATTGGGTTTACATTCAACCATATCTGTTTCAGTTTGCAAATCAAGAGCATACTTAATTTGGAAAAAATTTATCCCTTTTTTCGACCTAGCAGCTTTAGTTCCTATTCTTACTTCAAACTCTGAAGCTAGGATCCTCTTGAGCATCTATATTGTTATCGGTGAGAATTATATCATCAACGTACACAATTAGAATTATTTTCTTCCCGTCACCAGCTTCATGAATGAAAATGGTGTGATTTAAGTGCCCTTACTTATATCCTTGGCTCTTCACTACATTAGTGAATCTTTCAAACCAATCTCTTGGTGATTGTTTGAGACCATAAAGGGATTTTTTGAATCTACACACTTGTTTCTCTAGTTTTTCAAAACCATGGGGTATATTCATAAAGACTTCTTCCAATTTTCCATTCAAGAAACTATTTTTGATATCTAATTATTAGAGTGACCAATCCAAATTAGCTGCTAAAAATACTTGTACCGTGTTTAATTTTACCACCGGAGAAAATGTTTATATGTAATCCACACATATGCAACGGACACCTCCGTTGTGAGTCCGTCGCGATCTTCTAAATAGTTATTTGCGACGAACTACCGTCGCAAGTCCGTCGCAAATTTTATTTTTTCCCCTATTTTATGTCAAAACCCAATTTAATCCAACCACAATCACAATACTCCACATTTCATTCCAAAACCACATCATAACCCATAACATAAAATTATTAATATTAGTCATTCCAAATCAACCGACATCCATCATCCTAAAAAATCCAAAATACACCATCCCAAAACATCTAAATCATCATCTAATAAGATCCAAAATAAATTAACATCATTAAAAAACAAATCATAACTACAAAAGCATTCATATAAGTTATGTGCTCAAAATGGAGATCACTGCAAATGACACAAAAAAATTATTATTCAATCACATAAATATATGATTATAAATTAAAATAAACTAACCTTGAAGACTATTCTTGCAGTGAAAGTGGTGGCGAACCATCTCCTGGATTCTGCCGTGATGCAAACAGGATAGCAAACTCTTCTTATTCATGCCACGTAAACGGGATTCCATCCGAGGAATGATCTCATCTTCTGAACGAGGTGGAGGCGGTGGAGACTGAGTCCTATAGGAGGAAGTAATGCTCTTTCCTATGCTTCCCAATCCAAATATTTTTTTTGTAAACACCACCGACAATTGTTTGAAAGATGTTGTTTCGGTTTGAGACGAAAGCCGGTGTGCCAGCACTCTCTGCCTGGGATTAAACCTCTAATACTCCTTCTATATTATTAAGTAATGCATTTATTTAAATAAAATAATTATTAAATTTTAGGTATTTGCATACTTACAGTCACTTGTGTTGCCCCCTGATTGCAGTAAGTAGAAGAATCCCGTCGACGGAGTGGTTCTTCGCTAGTCGACCTACTCCTAGCGCGTCCCTTTCTTTGTCTAACTGTTATCCCTAACCAGTAGCTCGCTATCGAACTGTCCATTTGGTGGGCTCTAGATCCTCCTAGACCTTTGTCTCGGCCCAATTATCTTGTAGCCCTAACATTAATTAACAAAATACAAAATTAAATAAAATATTTTAATTAGTTTAATTAAATTTTAATTTTTATCATTTTAGAAAATGAGACTAATAGAACGGGACATACAAAATGGAAATCAATACTAATATAATGGAACGAAAAAAGTACATGTTTAGTTTTAACTATTCAACTTTATACATATGTTAGCAGTTAGCTGATATTTTTTTGACAATTGTCAATTATAAACATAATTGTTAATAACATCGAAGTGAGCTAGGCGTAAATTAGTACGCGTAGCACCCAAATTAAAAAAAGAATTATTCAATTTTATGTAAGTGCTTAATAAAATTTACCACCATATATTTTAAATAATAAGTGATGGTCATAATAAAATACTCCCTTCGTTTTGGTCATTTTCTTTTCAGTACGAGAATTAAAGATTATGAGTGTAAGTAAAATTAATATTTTATTATTAAGTTTAAAAAAATTGTCAGTCAATTTAATTAAGACACTCTATTTAGTAAGAATTCTAATTCAAAATGGGACTGATGAAGTATTAAATATTATTATTAGGGACTTAAAATCAATGATTATGAAAATCAAATGGACAAATTGCAATATTGTAGAGAAATTTCTGTGAGCAGACGAGGTACCAAAGCATCAGGCTTCCAGCTTTCACTTTTTTCGAATCGACTAAATGAGTATATATCTTTTTTAATAAAACTCAAATAATTGTATGTATGTGTACATAATGGAGTATGAGTGGGTGCACTTTTTCTACAATTTTCTTATCGTCTTTCTGTCTTATATAATATGATGGAAGTATTTGCATAGATAATGTCATTATACCAAGACAACTATATATATTTGATTATCTAATAGACAATCTATACTAATAAAGTTAATCAAAATATCAAAATGTTACATGTTCGAGTTTTCCACAGGATACGTGCGTGAGTTTAAATAAATATATTTATATTAAAAAATAAAAAAATAAAATAATTGACCAATCATACTTTTCTATTATCATGATTAGCATATTAAGGTAATGAATGAATTGAAAAACTTGATTAGATAAAAAAATTGTTCAAACTCAAGTAGCAAAGGTCTTAACAAAAAACATGAGTTTCAAACCCGTGAATAAACTTGTCTAGTAATTCAACTAAAATATATAGGATTTTTAACTTTGTAAACTGTTTTTTGTTACTTTAATATAGATTTAATTATCTTTATTTGTCATAAAAGGAGATTAATAGTAAAAAAAAAATGATATTGTTGAGCGTAATCTGAACAGAAGTATAATAACACAAATCTAATTGTGGGAATGCATATAATTCTAGAACCTTATTTTTCTATTAAACTTTTAAGATTTGTAATATTTGATGATAAAATCTGAAACTCAATTTGATTATAAGAAAATCAAACATATGAAAATTAATTTGATTGGTCCCTCCGTTTTGATTATTTGGTCGAGTTTTATTTCATACGAATGTCAAAAATCTTTTATGAATACTAAATATTTAAGCAAATTTTATGAAATACTCTTATTAGCAATAATTATCAATAATATATCATATTAATTGTGTTTAATTTGCAAGGTTGTTCTAGTGTAAATTTGTAAACACATTGGATATGACATAGGGAGTATATCCCTACTTGTGCAAAAAATATATATGCATAAATGCAAAATGGGTACAAGACAAAGCCTTACAGCGTTACAGGGTAATACCCCATA
This sequence comes from Plectranthus barbatus, assembly GCA_026898455.1. Taxonomy (NCBI): domain Eukaryota; kingdom Viridiplantae; phylum Streptophyta; class Magnoliopsida; order Lamiales; family Lamiaceae; genus Plectranthus; species Plectranthus barbatus. The sequence continues at coordinate 200,963 of JAPKLW010000624.1, read as the reverse complement.
AAACTACAAGTGACACAAAGGTTCACCAACTAAGTGACTAGCCTTACAACGTATCTAAGTGTCAACAACATATGGCCGAAATACAATATGTTGGTCCCGAGATCAAAGTGTTTTAATATGTAGCGAAAGTATTTTAATGTTTGTACTCTGAAAATTAAAAGATCAGTTTTCAGTTTTCAGTTTCCGAAAACTTGATTTAGCTAAACTTTGTCTCTTATAAATTTAAGTTTGGTTCGGATCCTTAAGTCCTACGTCCACTCTTAAGAAAATAATCTTGGAATTCACTAAGTTGCAGTTTACAAGGATATCATGATCTACAGCTAGCGCACTCGCCCAGAAACTTGGTATGCTTCCTTCTTCAGTCTTGAAGTGAGGACGCACCTCAGAGCCTTCAAACTGGAATGGTGGATGTTTGTTGTTTTTCCCAAAACGTCAGGTGGTTGGCAGTTGCCTGTGAGAATCAGAATTTCAATGAGGAAAACTGACTGTTGTGTATATTACTTAAAAAGTAATAAAAACAAATGATTAACTTGAGCTTGAAAGCTAAACTTCGTGTTCTCGAAAGACACATGGAAATATATTCAGAGAGCTTTTACTCTGACAGAGTTTTGGCTTGTTCTTCGCGTGAGTTTCAGGTTCGTTGATTAGCGATTGGCTCTCCTCTAAAGATGTGGTATGCTATTTATATGCAGATTTCGGACCGTTTGAATTTATGTCCGTTAGAGACAAACAGGATGTTGTCCAATCATCGCCCACACTTTGTCTGCTGTAGCAGCATGCTCTGAACTGTTCTGATTTACTTTTGCTTTGTGCAGTGTACTTTCACCTGCTCTTGTCAGAGCGAGTTTCAGCTTGAGGAACTTAAAAACTGAAGATTCCTCGTACATGATTGTTGGAAAATTTCTTTGAGGATTCTTGGATATGACTTTGAGTTCCACTCAGATTACTTTTGCTTTTCACGTGCTCTTTAAGCTTTGAAACTGAAAATTGAATTCCTCTTAGTTTTCTAGTTTCTAGTTTCCTCTAATGTAGCATCGCAGGTGAAACCTCAATTTCCAAAAATTGATTTTCTATTCTTTTCAAGTTTCAAGTTCTGAAACTAGATTTTTGATTTCTAGTTTCTTAGTTTCTTCAACTTTCAGTATTGAAACTTGACTTCATGTATCTCAAGCTCTCTTTTCTAGTTTCTAGTTTTGAAACTAGACTTCTGTCTTCTTGATCTTTATAGCTTCAAGTTTCTAGTTCTTCTATTACAACTCAATTTATCCTATACAAGGATTACATGTAGAAACTGACTAGATACTTAAAAGCTAGTTTTGACACACCAAAAAATCAAATAAGGAGTAAACCAGTTTCCTAATTTCTAACACAATCACATCAAAAATCCTGATAGTAGCCTGACATCCGAAGAGTAGATGTCATACTAACCAGGTCAGAGCAACATCCCCCCTCATCATACCCAAGTCCAAGTGATGCAAGAGTCCTAACTAGGTCAATCCCCCAACACCACACTATCGATACAAATAGAGGTGTACACGGTTTGGTCCAAACCAGTCAAAAAGGCCGAACCGAAATGATTTGGTCGGTTTGGCCGATTTAGCAAGTGAATGAATCGGTTGACCGGACCGCAAATTTCAAATCGTATTATTTGGTTTGGCCCATGGTTTGAGTAGAGAAACCGGTCGTTTGAACCGGACCGGACCGTTTATAGTTTTAATAAATATTTAAATTATATATTGTACTAAATATATTAATGTAGTATATTTATTGTAGTGGTTCCAAGCTATATTTTGGATTTTAAAAGGTACAAGTTCGAATCCTATATAGTGCAACATCATATAATTTTTTTTCTTCTACATTTTTTTTTATTTGTAAACGTCTCTCTTTTACCCTTATTTTCTTCTATGAATAAGTTTGAATCCTATACTCTACAAAATCATATAATTTTTATTATTCACCTATATTTTTTTATTTATTGAAATCTAAAATAAACCCTAAACTTTCCAATATTACAATCTCACAATTTCATTCAAGCACCAGTCGGCTTCACCATTTTCTCATCGTAATAATTTAACCTTTTACGAACTATTATGTTTGAGAATGAGATATAAACTATAATATTTTGATGTCATAAATTGTTTGTTTCTATTATGATTGCCATGTACTTTGCTGATGAAAACCATTATTTGTTTTTGTTTAATTTCTCAAATAAATTACTGCTAAAAAAAGATTTTTTTTATGTTTTGACTTTGCTCGTTAAAGTCATGTTCCAAACCGTTAAACCGGCCGAACCAAACCGTTTTATTTGGTTTGATTTGGTTTGGTTTGAAAAATTAATTTGGTCGGTTTGGTTTGAAAATTTTTCAAACCGTTTTATTTGGTTTGGTCCATACTTCGACCTTCAAACCGGCCAAACCGGACCATGTACACCCCTAGATGCAAAGAGTAAATCTATTATCACCTTACAACTATCAATCACAAAGCAAAGCTAAACTACAAAGTGTTTCAATCAAGATGATGAGCACCTCACCAATCGGGAACACCAAGTATAGAATATAAAAAAATGCATCCTCTTTGATACCCTTTACCACCATCTCGTTCTTAAAGCGAGCTCCTCGAAAAATTTTGGTGTTTCTTGCATACCAAAAATGTGGTTCACAATGGTGACCGATGCAAATATCCGGACTTTCTTCAGGACTTTAGACCTGCGGCTTCAATAGTTGAGGTTTTGTGCATCAATCTAAGCCATTCCCATACATCTCTCCACACCCTCGATGTTTCTTAGGGGTGACAATTGGGCCGGGTTCGAGTTTGCAGGTTGGATTGCGATATGATAGTAACACGTTACACGCTAACCTAAACTGGCCAGTTTATTTTTAGGTCAACCCAAAAGTGATAAAAAATGACATGCTTAATTACGGTGAAAATTTTAGTCTTAATAATAAACATGATCTATTTAACATGAAAATGACCTATTTAACACAAAAATGACCTATTTAGCACAAACATGATCTTAACAAGAAATCACAAATACAATATATACTTAAAGTCTTAAATTCATACAATTCATATTTTCAAGTAACAAGACAATAAAACAAAGCTTATATTATTGTTTATTTAGTTTTTAGACTTCTAATTCAATTCAAGCAAACAACAAAATAAAAATAGAATATAACATTAAAATTGATTAATTTTTCAGATCATTCAAATTACGTGAGTTGAATCGAAGCTAACCCGAACCCGACTCAATTCTTAATTGAGTTTCATGGATTCAACTCAAATTGAATTAATCGAACTTGAAATGGGTTGACTCAAACCCATTTATTTCATATTAAATTTGTGTCGAATTATCCTGTCCAATTAATTGGCATTTGAACTTCATATTATATTACGTGCATTATAATTAGCGTCCTCATCAAAATATATATAATAAAATGTGCAGTGATAATTTACAAAATAATAATATAAATAAAGATAATTTAAAAATATGTGATACGAATTTGGTGGGAACCAACCAAAAATAGAGGGAAGAAAAGCTTTATAAGGTTGGGACACAATGTTTATCACCACCAAAGCAACCCTCCCCTCCTCAAGATTGGTCCTTCCATTCCTTTTTGTGCGCCATTTGAATTTTATATACAAACTATTTATTACTAGTTTAATAACTCATTGATTGCATAAAAAAAGGTAATTTAAGGACTATACTAGGTATGTCATGCTTTAGTAAGAGAATTATGATCAATTTACAATCAGAAAAATATTGTTATCAACTCAAATTCAGAATATTATGTTGTAGATCTTAGAATATTTCCATTATATTTCGAGTTCTAAATTAATAGTTAAATTATTTTTCAAATTCTCCATTGGTTATTTTTTCAAATAATATTACAATAAGGCTAAATTTGAATAATTTATAAATTCTGGTTTCGTGAGACGGATTAAATTGGGCTAATTCTCTTCTTATTACTTGAAAAATAGGCCGATTTTTGTGTGAGTTGATTAGCTCATAAATGAAACCAACCGATTTATAGTGAAAAATGATGTATTTGTATTTAAACAACCGATCAATTTTTACATTTTACATAAACATAATCAATTAGTTTTCATGTTAATCGACCAATTTAAAAAAAAAAAAAAAAAGAAATCAATCAATTCTATATGTTTATAAAATCAGAATCACCCGATTTATATCCGTCTCATTTTCGAAACAATGTTGTAGCTAGGATATATATATATACCTTCTTTTAATTCAATAAAATGATTGAGATATGAATGGAAGATGGTAAAATGAATGCTGAGTTATAATTATAATTGGGATTGGGATGGTGGGAGAGATGATAAATGGATGAGGTGGAAAACTAGAGCAAATCTTCCATGCAACCACAAAAAGAAGCTTAAAGAGTAAGTAATAAATTAAACAGCAACCTCTCGAAACCCTAAAAAGCAACGAAACAAAATTAGAGAGAGTGAAAACAAATTACTATACGCATTGTTTCTATGAAACACTGTATCTATACTGTATCAACGCCTATGTACCTATATATATATATATATACTACCATAAAGCTTCTTGCTTTATTTTACCTCCTATATTCTCATTCTTCCTTTATTGCTCTCTCTCTCATCTCTCTCTCTCTCTCTCTCTCAAGCTTCCAGTTGATGTGATTCTCCACTAGAGCTCCAAAAACCCAATAACCTTTACAAAAGAGAGAAGGAAGCATTAAGAGCCATGGTTTTTTCTTCAGTTCCAGCTTATCTTGATCCATCCAACTGGCATCAGGTTAGGGTTTTCTTTAATTACTATTTTTTTCTACCAAAATATGATCATATGCTCCCATGGCTACCTAGCTTCTTCGCCAATAAAGCAAGAATTTTAAAAGATAAATATTCCCATCTCCTTTTTTTGCTTCTTTTATTTTCTTCATCTTCTCTTTTTTTTTATATAATTTTTCTACATGTCTTTGTTGAGTCTTCAATTTCTTTGAATATACGCCGTTTTTTCATGTTTTTGCCTTTACCGATTTTTGCAGCAGCAGAATCATCATATAATTGGAAGCACCAGCACAAATCATCTACTTCCACCGCCGCCGCCGCCGCAGCCCCAGCAGGCGGCGGTGCAACAGACACCTCCTCCTCAGCCTCATGGTGGAGCCGGATCGATCCGCCCCGGCTCGATGTCGGAGCGCGCTCGTGTAGCCAACATACCGATGCCGGATTCTTGCCTCAAATGCCCGCGATGCGAATCAACCAACACAAAATTTTGCTACTTCAACAACTACAGCCTCTCTCAGCCGCGCCACTTCTGCAAGACTTGCCGTAGGTATTGGACCCGCGGCGGCGCGTTGAGGAATGTCCCCGTAGGCGGCGGGTGTCGGCGGAACAAGAGATCAAGTAAATCCACCAGCTCGAAGTCGTCTCCGGCGAGCGGCGATCGGCAGACCACCTCAACCTCAACGAGCACAATCTCCACCAACGGCGGCGGCGGCACTGCCAGTTTATTAGGCCTCTCGCCCCAGTTTCCGCCTCTACGCTTCATGTCTCCGTTGAGTCAACTATCTGACAACTTCGCCGGCGACATGGGCTTGTCCTACAGCGGCATGTCAGCGCCCGCGATCGGGACAAACGAAATGGGCTTCCACGGCGGAAGCAATCTACTCGGCGGCGGCGGTGGGGGGATGGCTTCACTTCTATCGAGCGTTGGCGGCGGCGGCAGCATTGAGCCGTGGCGGTTGCAGCAGTTCCCTTTCCTGGGCGGCTTGGAGCCATCACCGCCGGGGCTTTACCAATTCCACGGCGGCGAACCGGGATTCTTGAACCACGAAACGAGTCAAGCAAACCGGCCTAAACTATCCAGCTCGCTCTTCACTCAGCTATCATCCGTGAAGATGGAAGAAAACCCTGATCTGAATCTTTCGCGGCAATTAATGGGCGGAATCACAGGAAATGAACATTGGAATTCCAACCCCAACTGGACCGAACTCTCGAGTTTCAGTTCTTCTTCCACGAGCACTCCCTTGTAATATGATGTTATGATTCTGCAATGGAGGGTGGAACTTGGTTTTCGCAGAGATTAAGGAGAGGGACCAAATCGACCGAAAAAGGACCTCACGAGATGACAGAAGACCTAATATGCTTTCATGGAAGAAGACTGATTGTGGTGGCTATGAAAAAAAAAAAAAAAGCCCTAGAAATTGGTAGGTTTTAATTATTTGCTGTTTTATTTTATTTTTTTCTTGAATCATCAATTTTCATTTGTAGCCTACTATGTGCTGTCTGAGAATGTTGAGATGAGTGTATGGTTTCTTGTAGTCACTTTGTCTTAGAAATGGAGATCTAATTATGTTTAATTTCCTGAAAATTCTGATCCAAAAACCACACACACACATATAGACGTATATATATATCTAATGTATGAAACAATACTAATGAATTTCTATAACAGTCGAGGTTTCGGATATAACATTGGTTTAAGAATGATCTGTAATAGAAAAGGCATGGAATGTGAGAAACTAGGTTAGATTAGACTATCCAATAATACAGAAGAGTTTTTATCCAACTTATTTCTGTATGATCCATGCAAGAGTGTCCATTATATAATTTCGATCGATACATACATATATGCGTTTAGTTTCACTTTAATTAATGTAAATAGAAAGTGAAAAATGCGATAGATGTTACATCACATGTTCCTAGCTCCGACATACATTCATCATGAATTATATATATACGTGGACGAATTATGTGTGCACTCTTTTAAAATCTATATTACTCGACACGCTATAAACAGTTTAACGTACCATAAAATATAGTTTATGTAATATATATGAATTCTTGAACTATTCTATTTGCGAAAATATCAAAGTACACATGATTTGCATCTATTAATTAAGCTGGAAGAATTTCTACTTTGTCTCGAGTTTTTGGAAATTAATCACCGAAGTGACAAAGATTAATTGTTTGTCTTAAAGTGATTAACTAAATATTTATGTAATATTGTTTTAGTTGGTTAGTGATTAGATATATTTGATTATCCATTTAACTTCAACTTAAAAGAATATGAGTAACCGATGCTAAAGATAAAATTTATGATGCTTAAGAATGCATTCTAGCTTTTAATTTGATCACATCAAAAGTTGAGATACAAAATCAGGAATTATTAAGATACATTAATTTTAAGTAAAATGTGTATAAAAAAATATAATATATATTGAAAAAAAAAACTAATGTGTATACATCGATTATACTTATAAAATCATCATCAGAAGCTGCTACTATTCCATCTCGAACCATCACAAGCCATTAATGTAATATCGAAAAAAGAAATAAGAAAAAAAGCTCAAACTTCAATGCCTTGAAACCCAATAATTACCTACAGATTACATCGTACCCTTAACCTAGAAAAACCCAAACTATCCACTTTTGACCAATTCCTGTAATTTCATCTCAGAAAATCTACCTAGAATTTAGTTGTCTTCACTCCCCCTAGGAAACTTCTCTCTCAGATCATGTCCAAATGTTTGGTACTCCCTCTCCGTCCCATTATATTAGGGACGGAGGAGTGTGCACAATAACCAATGTATATTAGTGTAGAAGAATTAATATTTTATTGATGAGTGGGAAAAATATTGCCTTTTAAAGAAATGAGACTAATAAATGGGACGGACCGAAAAGAAATATGAGACTAATATGATGGGACGGAGGGAGTATATAATATTAGTAATTAGGCATCTTGCATGCTTTTTTTTTTTTTTTTTTATAAAAAATTAGGGTATCCAATTTAAATAAGGATAGGTGTCACTTCTTCTCCTGGAACCTGTAAAAGTACTGATTATCGACAAAACACTTTAATTACCAATCCATGCTCCGAAATCAGTGAATGTCTAGCTTTTTTTTTTGAGAGGGAGTATCTTGCTTGCTTGGCACACTTAATGCATCGATCTCAAATATATATTTAATACACATAAACATATAATATATGCATGAATATTTAGAATGATTTCTCAATAATAGTTTGGCCAAGAATATGTTTTGTATTTTTGTACAAAATTGGACAAGATTCTCGAAAGACGCCCATTCCATGCGCACTCAATTTCACACACAAAAAATCACTCTCCTTCCATTTCCAAAACCCCAAAAAAGTATTCAATGTCCCAGTTACCAAAAAAGCTTCTAGAGAGAGAAGATTTGTGAACAGGTGAAGAGTGGAGGGACGAGGGAAAGATAATGAAGACTACTACAAGTCGAATTGGAGGCATTTGTTCAAAAAAATTTATTTAAATTTTTTTTTTTCTTTCAGTTTCACACTTTTTGTATACGCGTGAAACACTCTCTGTATCTCTCATGTGTGTGTTTTGGTCAAAGCTTCTGACAGTAGAAGTGTGTTCTGGCTTTTCAGTTTGTATTGTATCAATTATCATGCCAACTCTATTCAATTTTCTTTATTTTCTTAGATGTATATATATATATAGAGAGAGAGAGAGTAGCATCCATTTTAAACAAATATTTATTGTATATTCAATTAAAAGACTAATTTTAAATTTATTCATCATCTTACATTTTTTTTATATATATTGTATTTAAATTTATTGTGATTCAGACTAAAATTTATTCATTAACTTAAGCTATTTATATATGTTGTTTTTAAAATATATTATATATTTTTCATCATACATATCATGATCATGGTTGAAATATATGTTATGTTTGTTTAATAACTCCGATTTATATAGCGTATGTCATGCATTTTTGTTCATTAACTCATATTCTTTTTTTACCATATATATATATAAATACTATTTAAAAAGAATACCATATTAAAAAATCTAAAATATTAATATAATCAAATTTAATGCATCACTTGAATTATCAAATATGACGCGGCTTGCCAAAATCATGCGCAGTGAAATTCTTTGAATATTAGATTACGTTATTCCAATGTATATTCTCCGACACAAAATATAATAATATTGAACTGATGGTTGACGCGACTCAGAGATTTCAACGGTCCTTCATAAAATCAACTTTATTTGAGGTGTGAAAATGAAATAAATTGAATAAGTGGAATAATATAGAAACTAACATAATTTATCGCAATATGGAAACTTCCATCATGTGTATCACAACAAGATTAATTAAGGGTTAATTGCAAATTTTAACACAACTTTTCATCTTTTTGCAATTATAACATATTTTTCAAATCTTTGCAAGTATAACATAAAACTTTTTAATTTTTGCAATTATAACACAAAATTTAAAATCTTGGGAATGATAACTAACATATATTTTATCCCAAAAATTAACAATTAAAATTTAAATTTTGTGATTGTTTGGATGTTATTTATTTTAAACTTGAACAATTTTTTAAGTATCAAATTGTTTTACGATTATTTATTTTTATCATTATATTTGGTATTGTTTAATGTTATAAAATTTGAAAAATAAAGCAATATACAATAAATTATTATAATTAGAAATTAGTTAAATTCAATTAATTAATTATTATGAAAGAAAATCTAAGGCGCCTCTAATGTGCCGTCCATTATTAATTTATTTAATTAGTCAAATTCAATTATAACATAATATATATATATATATTTCATGAATTTTATAATTTATGTATCGTCTCATGAAATAATCAGATAGAAACTATTCATATTTCATAAAAAACATATCAAATATAATACAAAAGTAATGATAAATTGTATTAAAATTTGTAAGTTAACCTATAATTAAATATATTGTAATTATATTTAATTAATTAATTAAATTTAATTAATTTATAATGACTCATTGTTTATTGTGCTATTTTTCGATTTTTTAAAGATTAAATAATACTACATATAAATGAATAATCACAAAAATTGACTTTTAAAAACGATTCAAGTTTAAGTAAATAAAATATAAACAATGTAAATTTAATTTTTATTTGTTAATTTTTGGGATAAAAATATATTTTTGTTTTAATTGCAAAAGGTTCAAAAGTTTGTGTTCTAATTGCAAAAATTGAAAAGTTTTATGCTATATTTGCAAAGATTTGAGAAATATGTTATAATTGCAAAAACAATGAAAAGTTGTGTTAAAATTTGCAATTAACCCATTAATTAATCATATGAATAGTTGGATTTCTGCTTTTATTTACTTTTTAGTTAAATATGATCACGTTGCGGTTTCAAGAATTTTCTGTACGGGCCGGGCCTTCATTAGTTATAAATAATAAAAGTGTCAAAACGTACTCTTTTTCTTTAGGTTTTTTTTTTTAATGAAGAATTATCACATAAAAATATCAAATTATTATATTATAAAACTAAAAATACTCGGGCTATAAGGCTCCATCCGGCCATGTGATCATGCATGACATGTCACAAAATACTAAGCTATAGCCTACGATAAATAAAATTGTCATTGAATTAAGCTACTCAACCTTAATCTCATAAAAATTAGTTTGAACTTATTTGCTGAAAGATATTTAGTGAACGAACGGTATTCAATTAATGAATTTTTGAGTAAATTTGTTTAGTTAATTTGAAAATATTAAAGGTATAACTTTGTAAAATTTGGATTTCACACTTTGATTAGTAATGATCATAATAAGCATTTGATTAACTTTATTTCTATGTGAAAAAATGGAATGAATTTAAGTTTAAGAAATAATAAATATCTAAATATAAACTTAAATTTGAATTTAAAAGCTCATTCAGGTCCAACTCTACTAAGTATTCAACAACATTAAGCTCACATGATAATACAGAAATTATATTTAAATAATATAGTATTTAATTCAAATACCCATATTTAGTATCCAATATATTACAAATTATTGTGTTTTTTCTCAAATACATTACAAATTATGCATATTACTAAAATATATGCTAAACTATTACTTTTATTCTAAAATTATGATGGGAGCAAGCATTCAACGCTGAATAATTGACATGACTCACCCGATGATACTCGTCACTTATAAAACTATACATCGACATAAAGATACATAATAAATTATTGTAATTTTCTCAAATTTTTGTTGTCAGATTTTTGCTCTTGTCATAAACAAAATTAATAGTTTGTCAAGTAAAAATGATAAATTATGTAATAATATGTGAAATTTGTAATAAATTTGAAAATTGAACGATAGTTTGTACTCCCTCCGTCCCACCTCATTTGTTCCATTTTTCATTTTTGTCTCTCCTGCGGAATTAGTCCCATTTTCCAAAATGGGAAAAAAATGTTCTCACACCAATAAAATATTAATTCCACTACACTCGCAAATATTGGTAACTGTGCCAAAAACAAATGAGACTAATGATTCGGGACGGAAGGAGTAATATATTCAATACTTTATCCATAATATTAATGAAACAATTAGTAGAAACTAAATCAGAAATCATTACATCAGTGATACTGTTTATATAAAATTTACATTGCAGAGAGGGAATCTTTGGAATTTAACTTTTGTAAGAATCAAGGCTGCCTACCAACAACGAATAAAGTTGCTACTCTCATCCCACCCCCTCATCAAAATAAAGCTCCTCTCTCTCTCTCTCCCCCTCTCTAAAAGTATATATTAGTAGCTACAGGCACACATGCATATATTCAGAGATAATCATGCAGATTTGATTATTTGTCGGTTAGCTGTCTTCATTCTAAGATTGAGTAATCTGCGGCAATGTGTTTTTTATTTTATTTTAAGTTAGGATATACTATATTTTTTGGCAAATTCTCGGATGAGACGGTCTTATCATTTTTATTTTGAGATGAATTTAATGAAATGATGTGTTTCTTTATTGCAAATGATATCTCACCATTTTTATTGTGAAACGAGTTTAATGAAATAATGTGTTTCTTTATTACAAATAATGTATTTCTTTGTTGCAAATAATGTAATTTTTAAAAATAAAATGATGTATTTAAATTATTGAAATAATGTATTAAGGTCCGTCTCATAATAAAAAAATATTGAGACCGTCTATCAGGAGACCAACTCATAATTTTTTAATGAAAGAATGTAAATCCAGCAGAAAATAATTAGTATTAGAAGAAGAAGGCACACGGCCTTATAAAAAGAAATCCAAAGTTTTAAGTAATCACAAGATAGAAACAAAAGAAAACCAAAAACTAAATTCTTATTGACTCTATATCTAATACACTTAATAATAGATAAAATACTTAACCACTTACCCTCCATGATTTATTTAATACGCTGTCGTTATCCCATCATCGGCTTACTGATACGATCCTTGCCGGAAGGTTTAGATCGCAGCCCAGGAACAAGAGTAGACACGACGCGGAAACGACTCGAACGGAATTGGAAACGGAAACAATGAACGGATGGACGTTCAACAACCCTAATTCGACCCTTCA
>JAPKLW010000624.1:103400-188206 GCA_026898455.1 Plectranthus barbatus | reverse complement strand
CATAGGTCCACTAGGAATATAGGCTGGATCTTGCTCTTGAACTGCACATTGGGCTCCATCATTCTCCTCCTCTTGAAAAGGATTTGTCCTCAAATCCAAGCTGTCACCTACATCAAAAGGACTTAAATCAGAAACATTGAATGTAGCACTCACATTATACTCACCTGGTAAGTCCAATTTATAGGCATTATCATTCACTCTCTCTAAGACTTGAAATGGACCATCCCCTCGGGGCAAAAATTTTGATCGGCATTGCAATAGAAATCTCTCCTTTCGCATATGCAACCATACCCAATCTCCAGGCTCAAACACCACCTTCTTGCGTCCTTTATTTGCTTGTTTTGCATACTGCTCCGTGCGACGCTCTATGTTAAGTCTTGCTTTCTCATGAATCTGCTTCACAAAATCAGCCTTTTTCTGGCCATCAAGGTTAGTATACTCTTGGACAGGTAAGGGAGCTAAATCTAATGGAGTCAAAGGATTAAAACCATACACAATCTCAAAAGGTGAAAATTGAGTAGCAGAATGAACAACACGATTATAAGCAAACTCAACATGTGGTAAACATTCTTCCCATGACTTAATATTCTTCTTAATCACAGCTCTCAATAAAGTAGATAAAGTTCTATTAACAACTTTAGTTTGACCATCAGTTTGGGGATGACAAGTAGTAGAAAACAAGAGTTTAGTACCTAACTTACACGACAAGGTCTTCCAAAAATAGCTCAAGAACTTAGCATCCCTATCAGAAACAATGGTCCTAGGAATACCATGCAATCGCACAATCTCTCTAAAGAACAAATCAGCAATATGAGATGCATCATCAGACTTATGACATGGAATAAAATGTGCCATCTTAGAAAACCTATCAACCACCACAAAGATAGAATCACTCCCACGCCTAGTTCGTGGCAATCCCAACACAAAATCCTTAGAGATATCAGTCCAAGGAGTAATAGGAATAGGCAATGGAGTGTACAAACCATGAGAACTGGACCTAGACTTAGCTTGCTTGCAAGTAATACACCTTCCACAAATTCTCTCAACATCACGTTTCATGTGTGGCCAAAAGAAATGATCATGCAAAATAGCTAAAGTCTTAGCAATACCAAAATGTCCCATTAAACCTCCCCCATGAGATTCCAACAGCAATAACTCACGTAAAGAACATCTAGGAATACACAACTTATTTCTTCTAAACAAAAAATCATCATGCCTAAAATATTCCCCATGAGCAGAAGTCTCACATGCAGCATATATATTACCAAAATCAAGATCAGACACATACAAGCTTTTAATGCACTCAAAACCAAGTAACTTAGCATCTAAAGTAGAGATCAAGGCATACCTCCTTGACAATGCATCAGCCACCACATTTTCTTTACCTTGTTTATACTTGATGACATATGGAAGCGTCTCAATAAACTCCATCCAACGTGCATGCCTCTCATTCAACTTGTGCTGACTCTTCAGATGCTTCAAAGACTCGTGATCGGTGTGAATTATGAATTCCTTAGCCCACAGATAATGTTGCCACGTTTTTAAGGCCCTCACCAATGCATACAGCTCCTTGTCGTACGTAAGATAGCTCAAAGTTGCTCCATTCAGCTTCTCACTAAAGTACGCTATGGGCCTCCTCTCCTGCATCAACACTGCACCAATACCAATTCCTGAAGCATCACACTCAATCTCAAAAGTTTTAGAAAAGTTAGGGAGAAATAGTACCGGGGCATTATCAATTTATATTTCAGCAACTCGAATGCTTTCTCCTGCTCGTCTTCCCATTTAAACTGCACATTCTTTTTTATTATCGCAGTTAGTGGTGCTGCGATGCTGCTAAAGTGTGGCACGAACCGCCTATAGAAACTTGCCAGGCCATGAAAACTCCGAACATCTCCAATGCTCTTAGGACGTGGCCAATCTTGTATAGCTCTAATCTTCTCCTCATCAACCTGTACACCATCTGCACTCACAACAAAACCAAGAAACACAAGCTTGTCCGTGCAGAAGATGCACTTCTTTACGTTAGCATACAACTTCTCTCTACGTAGTACATCTAAAACAGATCTCAAATGCTCCACATGCTCATCATGACTCTTGCTATAGATTAAGATATCATCAAAGTAGACAACTACGAATCTGCCTATAAAAGCACGTAAAACATGGTTCATAAGGCGCATGAATGTGCTAGGAGCATTAGTCAATCCAAAAGGCATAACTAACCACTCATACAAACCAAGTTTTATCTTAAATGCAGTTTTCCACTCATCCCCCTCTTTAATCTTAATCTGATGATACCCACTCCTCAAATCAATTTTTGAAACACACAAGAGCCATGCAATTCATCTAGCATATCATCTAAACGGGGAATAGGATGTCGATACTTTACCGTAATATTGTTTATGGCTCGGCAATCGCAACACATCATCATGGTTGAGTCCTTCTTTGGTACTAGTAGAACAGGAACTGCACAAGGGCTCAAACTTTCTCTCACATGCCCTTTTGCTAGCAACTCGCCAATCTGTCTCTCCAACTCCTTTGTCTCCTCCGGATTGGTTCGGTAGGCTGGCCTATTTGGCAGTGTGGCGCCGGGCACGAAAAAATCTGATGTTCAATCCCTCGGATCGGTGGCAATCCAGCTGGTGTCTCATCGGGAAATACATCATCAAAGTCCTACAAAAGAGAGTAAACAGAAGGGGGTAGAGAATCTAGAGTGTTAGATAAAACCAAGTTCTCCTTATAGATCAACACCACCATCAACTTCTCCTCATGCACCGCCCATTTTATATCACTAGCCTTAGCTAGAAAGGATTGATGTACCACCCCTTTCTCCTTATTATCCCCACCTTGAACCACAACACCTCCCTCCTTATTCTCCAACTCAAACTCCTTCTGCAGCAACACTTGATCCTCATAAACTTGTTTAGGAGTAAGAGGAACAAGTAAAATTTTTTTCTGATTGTATTCGAAGGAATACTTGTTCGTGAAGCCATCATGCTTCACTCGCCTATCAAACTGCCATGGCCGCCCCAACAAGATATGTCTCGCATGCATAGGAACTACATCACATAAGACTTCATCCTCATACTTACCAATGCGAAATGGCACTTTCACTTGCTTCACCACCTTGATGACTCCAGTCTCATTCAGCCACTGCAACTTATATGGCTTTGGGTGTTTGACCATAGGTAGTCCCAACTTCCTCACAATGGACTGACTAGCAACATTGGTGCAACTCCCACCATCTATGATCATACTGCACACCTTGTCCTTAATATGACATCTAGTGTGGAAAATATTTTCTCGCTGCTCCACATCATCCACCGCAGTCTGAACATTCAAGGCACGCCTCATAACAAAATTAAGCGCTGCAGGCGCTTCTATCTCCACTTCATCCTCATTATCATCAGGATCCTCTAATGCGGGCATATCCGGATCGACACTCTCAGCCTCGTCATCTGTCACCACTTCCCCATCATCGCGGATCATCATGACCCTCCTATTCGGACACTCACTAGCAATGTGTCCATAGCCCTGACATTTATAGCACTTACGATCACGATTCCGACTATCAGAAGTAACAGGTTTACCTTGAACCTTGGAATCTAGTCTGGGCGCGACAAAAGGTTTCTTGTCGACTCGAGGCTGCTCTCGAGGCTGCTCCTTCTTCCATGGAACTTGTTTTGATGTGGAACCACTACCAGTCTGGTATTCCCTCCAGCCTGTAGGATTCTGCCTCGTGTTACTACCACTGCCCCTTCTCTTGAGCTGACTCTCTATTTTAATTACCATGTGCACCATGTCTTCCAACTGAACGTAGTGCTGCAATTCTACAACATTCCTGATCTCCCAATTCAGCCCAGATAAAAACCTTGCCATGGTTGCCTCCCTATCTTCTTCCACATTGGCACGAATCATGGCTATCTCCATCTCCTTGTAGTAGTCATCGACGATCCGACTACCTTGCCTCAGATTCTGCAGCTTATTATATAGCTCTCTGTAAAAATGACTTGGCACAAAGCGCTTCCTCATAAGTGATTTCATTTCCTCCCATGTCTCCACAGGTCGCTCGCCATCGCGCCTCAGATTCTTCACCAATTGATCCCACCAAATGAGAGCATAATCAGAGAACTCAATTGCTGCCAACTTCACCTTCTTCAGCTCAGAATAGTTATGGCATTCAAACACCATCTCCACTTTTCTTTCCCATTCCAGATACGCCTCGGGATCATTCCTGCCCTGAAAGGAAGGAATATTCATCTTGATCGTCGCCAAATTATTAACACATTCATCGTCATCAACGTCCTCCTCATAACTAGGATTTCGTCTCTGATGTGAGCCTTTCCCTCCACGTCGACCTCGTCCACCATTGCCAGAATTATCCACAGATGTATGTGATTGCTCTATTTTATTCATGCGCTCATCGATCCTTTCACATAAGTCCATAAATCCCATCTCCAGAGCCTTATTTAATTCAGATCGTAGCGCCTCCATCATGTATCTAACTTGTCCTCGAAGGGTATTGTCTCCCTTATCACCACCAGATGTCTCATTTTGATCAGATTTTGACATCCCTGCAAGAAAGGTTAGATAAAAAGAAAGATGAAGGACCTCACCACCTCACAAGCACTCGTGTATCACTCAGTTATGGGAAATCACTCACGCTCGTGTATCACTCAGTATATATGGCTTTTTTTCAATCCCTCTAATAATCTTACTCACTCTTGCCTTTTACCACTCAATTCTCCTTCTGAAAGACTCAAGAACCTCAAATTACCAAATGTATGAAAAAAAATTCAAAATTGACAAAATTAAGAAAACTGGAATTACGAAAAAGGATATACAAAAATTGGACGCAAAGACTCGGAATGACTAAAAGAACCTAACAGACACAACTAAAATTAACCAATTTTTGGCCCAAAAAAATTCAAATTTCGAAAAAATTTTGGCCCAAAAATTTCGACTTTTTCCAGGACCACCAGAAGACCCCCGGGAACCTAGAAATCAAACTTAAAAGTAACGAAAAGGGCAAAAATTTTCCCGCCAAAAAACTTTTTTTTTTTTTTTTTGCTGCGGGTTGCCTCTTTTACGAATAAAAGACACGAATTATTTTAGCTAATACCCAAGACACGAATATAGGATATGATATGTATAGAGATTTATTTGATGTGGGTGAAGAAAGATATGATAGGATATAGATAGATTTATATGTGAGAGAGATGGAAAGATTTGATATAGATATGGATGGATTTATATGTGAGAGGAATGGAAAGATTTGATATAGATATGGATGGAAAGATATGATATGAATGTAACAATATCTTTCAAGATACCCTCGTCCCAACACAATCCCAACTCTAATAACTTCGATCAAAACCACAATATCTTTCAAGATACCCTCGTCCCAACACAATCCCAACTGAATAACCTCGATCAAAACCACAATATCGATCGATTTTTTTTTTTTTGACACGACGAATGAGAAGAAGAAAAAAAATTATACGAAACTGGACTCGAATGGATGAAGTTGGACAGGCAGACGTATTACACAAAATATGACTCAATATGCAGATACGATGGTAAATATGACGCTAGATAGGACACGCTAGATAGGACATGATTTTTTTTTGAGACACGACACAATAAACAAGACACGAAATTAAACTGGAAGGAAAAGAAAAGAGAGACACGACCTCTGGTTCTTGATACCAAAATGATACGGAAAAGAAAGACACAACCTATTTGACAAACAAAACCTGGCTCTGGTGCCAAAATGATACGATCCTCGCCGGAAGGTTTAGATCGCAGCCCAGGAACAAGAGTAGACACGACGCGGAAACGATTCGAACGGAATTGGAAACGAAAACAATGAACGGATGGACGTTCAACAACCCTAATTCGACCCTTCAAATGACGTATTCCAGACGAATCTCATATACGCCCCAAGAAGCTGAAGAACTAACGACGCAGAACGGTAGAAGACACCACAATCGGATGTGTAAGTCCGGTTGATAAGTCAATTCGAATTTCAAGGTAATCCACAGAAATTCTTGAGCTTTCAGAATTAGAGAAATAAACTCACAAATATTATTAAACTGAAAACTGAGTCTAAATTCGAAAATAAGCAGCCCTATATATAGGGTGAATAAAACGAAATATCTACTCCTAATCTATCTAGGAAATCAAATCTAAAAAGACATATCAAATCTTTCAAGATATACATGATGTATATCTTGAAAATAATAGCTAAAAAGTAAATAACATCTAATAACTAATTAAATTCGAAAATTAAAATAAATCTAAGCCCAAATCAAATCAATTAAGCCCAGATGTCATAATTAAATTAATTCATCTTGACCCAATTTGATTTTCAACTCCGATGGGCTTCTTGAATACTTCTTGAGCCCAAATCTCTTTAATCAACACTTGCAATCCATCTCTTAGCTTCTTGGCCCTAGCTCTCGTCATAGGTCCACTAGGAATATAGGCTGAATCTTACTCTTGAACTGCACCTTGGGCTCCATCACTTACACCCATTAATTTGCTTGATTAATTATGTTAAAGGGGGTGTAGTCATTTTTTTATTTAAGAGATTTTCATATTATTTGGGCGTGGAAATCCAAGCTAGATCTTGCCATGATGAAGAATACCCTACAACCCCCCCCCCCCCCACACACTCACTCTCTCTCTCTCCCCGCAGAAGGCATGCAGCTTTACCTTTTTACAAACGTTCTTCTAATTAATGTATCTATAGTATCTCAAATAAATAAATTATACTATCTCCGTCCCGTATTATTAGTCCCTTTTACTTTTGACACAATAACTAATGACACGAAGATAAGAAAAATTAGTATTTTATTGACGAATGTAGATTAATTTACCATTTTTAGTAATAAGACGTAAAAAAAAAGGAAAATGGGACAGAGTGGGATGGAGGAAGTAATAATAATAATAATAATAATAATAATAATAATAATATATACTCTCTCCTTCCCATTTTAATTGTCTCGTTTCTATTTTTGTATGTCCTATTTTAATTGTCTTATTTTTAAAAATAGTAACTTCTTCATATTTAACAATAAAATATTAATTTCACTCAATTTATTTTATATTTATAATTATTAATTATTGTGCTCAGTCAAATGACAATTAAATTAGGAGGGAGAAAAAGAGTATATAGTAAGTTGATTTATAGAGTGTATCCACACAAATAAATGTTTTTTTTTAAAAAAAAAATTATTATATATAATAGATAATACTAGTTTGCTACTAAAGTAGACTAGTGGACCTTCACTTTCTTATGCCCAGTTTTAATCTTTTTATATTAGTTTAGTATCTTTGTCACTCTTGTAAGTCGAAATAAAATTTGTGGTTGTCAAATAATTAACTGTTATTTTATCTAATAAAATAGCAAACATTTTTTACTTATTTTCGCCGGATTTAATGAATTTTTAATTCCAAAAATCGGGCGATGCATCACATTTCTGATCCCAAAAGTTAGGAATTTAGCTTTGACAATCAGTTTTAGAAATCTCGCGATTAGGTACTAATTTTCAAATTATTTTCCACTCTTCAATTAAACTGAAATTTTAGGATATTTGCTTCATGATAATTTAACTATAAAGTTCTTATTTAGGATGTGAGGATAAATATTAATTTAATTTGACTTTATTGGGCCATTCAAATATCTTGGTTGAAAATTATTTTTTAATGAAAATCTTTTTATTTTGTACTAGTTATATTTCAAAATACAAAAAATAAATTATCCGACTAAATGAAATTTAAAATTGAATAGATTTAAATACAATATTTTTGGCGTTACCTGCAAATCAAGCAAACATGAATTATTTAGTGATTGACTTGCCTCACTTTGGTACCCTACTTCTCCAGACCATGGCAGTTGTTGTCTCCCCTTAATTCCTGAGTGATGCCAATGAGAATCCATTCAACGGTTATCGTCGATTGAAAATCAAGATTTTGAACGATTTTTATTCGAATAAGAATTGAGTTTAATTTTTATTAGGTCCAAATAACTTAACTATAAATTCAATGACAATTTTAAACTTTTAATTATATTATTATTTTTAGTTTATATTTCTAGTTCATTTTCGCCTTTGATTCAAGTATTTATAAGGTTCTTATTTGAATTTTTTTGGTTGTTGTAAAGGCTGGTGAGATGACCCTTATTTTCGTAGATAGTCGTTTGGTGTATGAAGACATACAATTCTACCTATTTTTGTCCTTGGATGGAACAACTTTTGATGTATTAGCTTACAACATGGTTAGTTGAGCTCATACTTGTTTGCACATCCAATTTTCCTCAACTGTAAGTTATGCATGAACCGTCATCTGGAACTCTTATCACATATGGTCAATTTTCTCTCTTCTTACCGTCAGTTGTGGTTCTCTCCTCATAACTATCAGTTCGGTGACCAATTCTGGTTGTTTATGAATTTGATATACGACTAGTTTATTATTCAATTCTCTAGTTTTAGCTCTCTAGAACCGAAAATATTATAACTCTAGAACTTATACAAGATATTACATTCTAGGATCAGTTCTAACTAAGTCAGCTCTATATAAGAGTAGTTGACTGATAGTTTTCAACAATCATCAAAACTATACATAATTCTTAAGTAGCTATGTGTCTGGTGTATGAACACAATGATTGAGTAAGAGAGATTAAGGCTTTAGACCATGGATGATGATTCGTTGTAAATGTAAAATTCATAACCTTCTCTCTATCGACCTTCTTAGGTATTTATATGCAGAGTGGTAGACTCAAGATGGTTTGAAAACCATCCGTTTGAGTGTTGGAAGCGTTCTCCGGTCTTCTTACTCTTTAACATCTTTCTATCATATCAAGCACTTTCGTAAAAAATGGCTCTTAATCAGTCCAAAGAACCTCGACAAATTCTCTTGTCTTCACTAAATTGAAACCTTAGTCTTTTGTCTTGAGTCAATCTTTTGGCATGGTTCAATTGACTCATTCTTTTTGTCTTCACCAACAATTACCTTTATATTCCACCGACCAACTAAGCGTTAGTTGTGTAAATCTTCACCTAGTCTCTTCTTTGATTGGCGAGAACTGATTCTTATATTTATTACAACTTAATGAACATATACAAATGTTACAAGTTTGGGAATCACTCTAATGACCAATTTTATTTAGCTAGTCCTATACATTTGACTGACGATTGATTTAGTTTGACATATCAAAATAATATTTCCTAACAGTATATTTTGTACATAATGTATTTTTTCTTCAATAAATGATGTATATAATATTTATTCAGTGAATAATGTATTTTTATATAATAAATGTGACATTATTAGTCCTTATTCATTGAACATTGTATTTTTATTCATGAAATGATAAATAAAATTCATTTATAATATGAATTTTGTTAGATTTGTCTCACATCATTTTTTGAGAGACATTATCACACAATACAAGACCATATTTATTTGAAATTATTGATTTCCTAAAAACATATGAATTTATGAACAACTAATTCATATACTTATTTTTCATCATGCATCTTCATAATAATAAAATGATATAAAAAAGGGAAGGTCTTGGGTTAGGCAAGCCTAAATGATTTAGGCGGGTTTTATCCATTAACCCAATCTTTAAGTGGGTTTTATCCATTAACCCAAGCCCAAACCCATATAATATACCCTATTTGGGATGTGTGAACTCATTTGGGTATGATAAAACCCGCCTAAACCGTTTAGGCCTGCCTAACGCAAGTTTTTGCCTATAAAAATGAAGGTAGTGTAAGTAAAGTAAAAGGGTTGAGATTCCAAGTAGGTCGTTGTCATGGCGTTGCCCCATACTCTCCTCTCCTCAATCATGTAACATGCGTCCCCGCCCGGAATCTGATTCCCGTTTACATTTTAGGTTTAAAACTCCCCTGTCCCACCTGCCTCTCTCACTATCATGCATTATTATCTCATTATATTTCCACCTATACATTCTATTTATTGTATAATTATCTCTGAAATATATTTATATACCACAAAATATATAAATATATATATATATCACGAGAGAAAGAGCATCTCATACTAAAAGTTAGTTTGTACTAAATAGGAATGAATCTACACTATTCATCTCAAAAAATCAATGATTGGGATTAAAACATTTTTCCTGGTTTTATGCTTTATTGCTTTATAAATCATGCTTATTTGAATTAAGCATGATTTATAAAGCAATTAAGCACGAACGAGAATTATGCATAATTTTTCAATTTTTGATGCTATCAATCGAATGGCTGAGATTCATTAATATTTAACACAAACTTTAATTTTAGCACTTGGGTGGATCTCTATGTTCGTGCTATATATATATATATATATATATATATATATATATATATTTCGCTATATATAGAAATTAAATTATATTGTTCTGTTACTAATTATGGCATTTTTATTTGGCCTAGACAAATAATGTTATCTTGCAAATTCTGTAATTTAAGCATCAAACAATATTATTTCATGTCATTGTTTTAACTTTACGATATAGTTAATTCCTCTCGGTTTGTTTTAAGAAATGTTGAGAACAGACCAACTTATGCATTTATTGTTGGAAATTTGAGTTTAATTGAATAAATTTTTCGTGATAAATATTTAATTTTGTCATAATTAAATATTTTTGTGGTATATATATTCTTAAATTCGAATTTTGATGAGTGAGAAATTAAACCACAAATTGACATATTATGGTGTGTGAGATAATTAAACACTTGTTTAATGTCCCAAATTGATACAAGTTGAGACTTGTATGTGTGTAACAATAAGTGTGCATTGGTGGTACATGTTAGTGTTAACATGGACTGATTGTTAAGTCTTCGAATGTTAACAAACATCGAGATTAACATTTGTATTGTGCATGCACACGTAGTTGACTCAGTCAACGCGGTAGTTACAACATGTGGGGACAAGAATATTATGTGCTCGATAATTTGCGATATAATTCGTAATTGTCGTAATAATGATGTCAGTTTTTAACCGACGTGCTAAGAAAGTCGGTTGATGATGTTGTAACGTCTTAATATTAAATGTCAAAATGTAACCGTCACGAGCACTTAGTATTCGGTTTGTAACGTCACGATATTAGTGACGAGAGACATAACCGTCGACACCATAATGCTCGGTTTGTAACTGTTGATCGTATTCAATTATCGATCGTAACCACATGGGTGGACATGTTTATAAATAGGCATGCATAGAGCTGTCTCCGGTCCCCTGGACATCCGACAAGAGACAAGCTCACATAGCCCAGATATACTGCATCTTTATTCTCATATTGTTGCATCTTTTTCGTTGTTTTTATGCAACTCAGTTTCACCTCCGTTCAGTTCGTCGGAGCTTTTGTGATTTGCAGTGCTGCTTCGTAAAGGACGAAGCTATTTTACCTTTGGGGACGATCGTTGGTTAACGAGCACTATGTTGGCGAATTCGTCTTGTAGGAAGAGGACTTCCTCGACTCGACTGTGTTTTATATATTTAATTTTATTTTATTTTATTTGTTCTCGTACTAGAAGTACTTGCAGTTCTATTTGTAAAAACTTGTTATACTAGACATAATTTATTGCAGTGTTTTCTGTCCTAGACTACAGATCTCATATCCAACAATCGCAAGACGAATTACCTCTACTTCTCAAGATCTGAAATGGCTGATCACACTCTCAATGGCGCCGGAGGAAGCAACACCAACAACTCACGTCAACTCCCTCCGAATGCCCAAGCCGAAAGGCCCTTCAAATTTGGAGGTGTGGACTTCAAGACGTGGCAACAAAAAATGCTATTCTACCTCACTACTCTTGGATTGACTGTCTACTTGAAGGAAGATAGGCCCGAGCTTGCCGATGATGACAACAACAAGAGAATTGCCTTTGATAATTGGTGCCATGAAAATTTTCTTTGTCAAAATTTTGTACTAAGTTTTCTAGTTGATCTGTTGTATGTCGTGTATTATAATGTAAACACCGCAAAAGAGCTATGTGAACAACTAGAAAGAAAGTATAAACGGAGGACGCGGGTACTAAGTAGTACGCCGTGGCTAAGTATTTGTCATACCAAATGGTTGACAATAGATCGGTGGTAGAACAAGTGCAAGAGTTTTAACTCATTTTACACAATGTTCACGCCGAGGGGATGCTACTCCCCAATGCCTTCAACGTGGCTGCGGTCATTGAGAAGTTGCCTCTTTCGTGGAAGGACTTCAAGAGCTACCTTAAGCATAAGCAAAAGGCTATGTCTCTTGAAGATTTAGCTGTCAAGCTTCGTATTGAAGAGGACAATCCAAAGGTGGATCCTAAGCCGAGAGCTATGGATGCCAAGGAAAATTTGATGGAACGTGGTGGTCCATCAAAGAAAGTAAAAGGCCTAACCCGTCGAACAAGGGGATTGTGATCCAAGAACCTAAGTTCAAGGGTGTTTGCTACAATTGTGGCAAGAGTGGGCATATGGTGAATCAATGCAAAAAGCCTAAATAAAAATAAAGGCAAAGCAAAGATGGATCCCAACCATGTTGAACCCGATGATGATTGGGATGATGACTTGGGTGCCGTGGTTTCCGAGGTTTACCATATTAGCAATCCACATGAATGGTTTGTTGACACAGACGCTACATATCATGTGGCTTCCGATAGGAGTGTGTTTGTCTCCTATAAGTCTGTTGAAGGACGTTAACTCTATATGGGCAATCAAGCTTCTTCAGATGTGGTTGGAGTGAGCAATGTTGTGCTCAAACTCACTAGTGGCAAGGATTTGACCTTGAAGGATGTGCTTCATGTCCCAGACATCCGAAAGAACCTCGTTTCGGGCTCTTTACTTGTAAAATGGATTTAAACTTGTATTTGAGTCTGAAAAATTTATCTAGTCAAAGTTTGAAAATTCCATGGTAGAGATTATCTCGCCTAGGGGTGAGCATGAGTCAAGCCGGCTCGCAAGCTACTCGGGATCGGCTCGAAAAAAACTCGAAATCGACTCGATAGTAATCGAGCCGAGCTCGAGCTCGAGCTATTCGAGTAGCAGTCGAGCTTGAGCTAGAGCTTTGTGATACTCAATTCAACAGGCTCGCGAGCCTTATCAAGCTCGAGCTTAAATCGAGCTTGAGTCGAGCTTGGGTTCGAGCTAGGCTCACGAGCCTTATCGAGCTTAATATAATTTTAATTTTTATTCCTAAATTTATTATTTAATAATAAATAATATAATTTTTTAATTAAAAATTAAAATAAAATAAAGCAATCGAGCTCAATCGAGCCGAGTCGAGCTTAACGAGTTTGACCTCGAGTCGAGCTCGAGCTTGAAAATTTAAGCTCGGTCGAGCCGAGCTCGAGCTCGAGCTTAGAAATTTCAAGTCGAGCTCGAGCTTGAGTCTGGCCATACTCAGCTCGACTCGGCTCGTGATCACCCCTAATCTCGCCAATGGTCTTTTCAAATTGAATGTAATGGCGCGGCACCTAGCAAGAAAGAATATCAATAAAGTTGAATCTACTTCTTCTTATTTGATTGAGTGCTCTAGTTTATGGCATGTGAGATTGGGACATGTAAATCTTAATGCAATAAAAAGATTAGTAAATTTAAATGTACTAAAAGTGGCTGAATTTAAACAAACTAAATGTGAAGTTTGTGTTGAGGCGAAAATGACAAGAACGCCGTTTAATTCAGTCGAAATGAGCACTAAACCTCTAGAGTTGATACACACGGATTTGTGTGATTTCAAAATGGTGCAAACTAGAGGTGGGAAAAAGTATTTTATTACTTTTATTGATGATTGCACCAGATATTATTATCTCTACTTGTTGAAAAATTAAAGATGAAGCAATTGATGCCTTTAAAAATTATGAAGAAGAGGCTGAAAATAAATTGAGTACTCGGATCAAGATGATTCGAAGTGATAGAGGGGGAGAGTATGTTGCACCGTTTGAAGAACTATGCGCCGCTTCGGGCATTATTCATCAAACAACGACACCTTACTCACCTCAGTCCAATGGTGTTGCCGAAAGAAAAAATCGGACACTAAAGGAAATGATGAATGCCTTGTTGACTGCCCCAAAACATGTGGGGAGAGGCTGTCTTAACAGCTAACTATATCTTGAATAAGATACCTCTTAAAGGAAAAGATGAGACACCTTATGAGTTGTGGAAAGGTCAAAAACCTTCCTACAGGTAACTTAAGGTGTGGGGTTGCTTAGCAAAGGTCGAAGTACCTTTACCCAAGCAAGTTGCAATTAGACCTAAAACAATCGATTGCATCTTTATACGGTATGCTTTAAATAGTGTTGCCTATCGATTTATAGTGCACAAGTCAGATAATCCGAATGTGACCGAAGGCACCACTATAGAATCAAGGAATGTTATATTCTTTGAGCACATCTATCCTTGTAAAGATAAGGAAGATGTACTGACTAAGTCTAGAAAAAGGACATATGATGAGACTACTAGTTCTACTCCTATAGAGGAAGAACTGAGACGTAGTCAAAGGGCTAGAGTGGGTAAAAGTTTTGGTCCGAATTTTATCACCTACATGTTAGATGATGAACCTAGAATCATTTAAAAAGCCTTAGCTAGACCCGACGCCTCACTATGGCAAGAAGCCATTAATAGTGAGATTGAATCGATTATGCAAAATCATACTTGGATTTTGGCCGATATCCCAAAAGGTTGTAAGCCCGTAGGATGCAAGTGGATCCTTAAAAGAAAATACAAAGTCGATGGTTCGGTTGATAAGTATAAAACTTGCCTTGTGATGAAAGGTTTTAAACAAAGAGAGGGAGATGATTTCTTCGATACCTGTTCACCTGTGACTATGATCACATCTATTAGCGTGCTTATAACGATTGCTGCTTTGCACAATCTCGAAATACACCAAATGGATGTGAAGACAACCTTATTAAATGGAGAGCTAGAAGAAGAAATCTATATGGATCAACCCGAAGGATTTGTAGTACCCGGACAAGAGAGAAATGTATGCAAATTGGTTAGATCCTTATACGGTTTTAAACAAGCGCCCAAGCAGTAGCATGTTCGATTTGACAATGCGATGTTGTCAAATGGATTCAAGTATAATGAATGTGACAAATGTGTGTACTACAAAGGCACGTTTGACAATTTTGTGATTGTTTGCCTCTATGTAGATGACATGTTGATACTAAACGAATGTTGGAGAAGAACTTCAGCATGAAAGACATGGGTGTGGCTGATGTGATTCTTGGAATCAAAATCATAAGGCAACCTAATGGAATTGTCCTATCACAATCTCACTACGTTGAGAAAGTGTTAAGGAAATTCGATGCTTACGATAGTTCACCAGCCAAAACACCACTAGAGCTCAATGTTCACTTTGTTAAAAATAAAGGTGACCCTGTTGGTCAAGAAGAATATGCAAGGGTCATTGGTAGTCTAATGTATTTGACTAACTGTACTAGACCGGATCTTGCATATGTGGTGAACAAATTGAGCAGATACACGAGCAATCCCAATAGTGATCATTGGATGGCTCTTGTGAGAGTTTTGAGATACTTGAAACATACTCTTAACTTGGGACTATAATATACAAGGTTTTCACCTGTACTTGAAGGGTACAGTGATTCCAATTGGATCTCTGATTCAAATGACTCCCACTCCACAAGTGGATACATGTTTACGAACAGTGGGGGGGCAGTGTCGTGAAAATCTATGAAACAAACTTGTATAGCTCGTTCCACAATAGAATCTGAGTTTATTGCTTTAGATAAAGCACGTGAAGAAGTAGAATGGCTTCGACACTTTCTAGAGGATGTTCCATGTTGGAACAAGTCTGTGCCATCAGTGATGATACATTGTGATAGCCAAGCGGCTATTGGTCGAGCACCAAAAAAAATAATATGTACAACGATAAGTCGAGACATATACGTCGTCGACATAATACCGTTAGATAATTGATCTCAAATGGTGTGATATCCATTGATTATGTAAAATCAATTAATAACCTTGCGGATCCGCTAACCAAAAGGTTAAACAGATATCAAATGAACAAATTGCTTGAGAGAATGGGATTGAAATCCATAATATGAATGAGTGTAGTGGATACCCAACCTAGATGATTGGAGATCCCAAAAACTAGGTTCAATGGGACAACTAAACTACACAAGTTCATGTGATAACACCGACAAGATAATGTCTTCTCTAGTGGCGATGCCTTAGAAAATGACCTTATCTACCCTTCCCTAAAGATAGCAAGTAAGGTGTTATGAACCTGCATGTGGTATAGGTTAAGTCTTAATGACTTTTAATGACTCCTGAAAACCTCGTGATGGTTGAGCTTGGCAGGAATGCTCGGAATAGGAGGTCACCTATATAAGTGGAAGAGGGGGCCGCTTCAAATGAACACTTATGAAACCAAAGGGGGTGTCCATGGCCCGTAATGGAACCAAACGTGAGAACGAATGGAGGTTGAAATGTTAATGATTCAATGTTGTTGTCTCGGTACACACGATGGAGGATTAGTTCAAGGTACCCCAACCACTAAGCCGCTAGTGTGTCCGACGGTATTGAAGATGAACGGTTCAAAGTCATAAGCTACCTGTTCATGTGCATTAACATCTCTCAAAACTGAGTTGGCTATGCATTCATACATTTAGGCATTTCCACTCATGGGGGGGATTGTTGGAAATTTGGGGTTAATTGAATAAATTCCCTGTGATAAATATTTAATTTTGTTGTAATTAAATATTTTTTGTGGTATATATATTCTCAAATCCGAATTTCGGTGAGTGAGAAATTAAAACACAAATTGACATATTATGGTGTATGAGATGATTAAACATGTGTTTAATGTCCCAAATTGATACAAGTTGAGACTTGTATGTGTGTAACAATAAGTGTGCATCGGTGGTACATGTTAGTGTTAACATGGACTGATTGTTAAGTCTGTCGAATGTTAACAAACATCGAGATTAACATTTGTATTGTGCATGCATACGTAGTTGACTCAGTCAACGCGGTAGTTACAACATGTGGGGACAAGAATATTATGTGCTCGATAATATGCGACATAATTCATAATTGTCGTACTAATGATGTCAGTTTCTAACCGACGTGTTAAGGATGTCGGTTTGTAACCGACAAGACTATGATGATATTGTAACGTCTCGATATAAAGTGTCGAAACATAACTGTCATGAACACTTCGTATTTGGTTTATAACGCCACGCCATTAGTGACGAGAGACGTAACCGTCGACACCACAATGTTCGGTTTGTAACTGTTGATCGTATTCAATTATCGATCGTAACCCCCTAGGTGGACATGTCTATTAATAAGCATGCATAGAGTTGTCTCCGGTCCCCTAGAAATCCGACAAGAGACAAGCTCACGTAGCCCAGATATACTGCATCTTTATTCTCATATTGTTCCATATTTTTTGTTGTTTTTATGCAACTCAGTTTCACCTCTATTCAGTTCACCGGAGCCTTTGCAATTTGTGGTGCTGCCTTGTAAAGGATGAAGTCGTTTTACCTTTGGGGACGATCACCGGTTAACGAGCACTACGTTGGCAAATTCGTCTTGCGGGAAGAGGGCTTCCTCGACTCAGCTGTGTTTTATTTATTTATTTTCATTTTATTTTATTTGTTCTCGTACTAGCAGTACTTGTAGTTCTATTTGTAAAAACTTGTTGTAATAGACATAATTTGTTGCAGTGTTTTCAGTCATGTACTACAGATCTCTTATCCAACATTTATGTATATGTATAGGAATGCAATCAAGTGTTCATATTTTGATTGATGTTAAATATAAATAAATTTAGTTAGTTAATCAATAAGTGAAGTTGCACTATCAAAACTTATCTGGAGTTGATAATTATAAAAAATTATTAGTAAACTAAACTGTTGTATAGAGCTGATTAGATTAGAGTTGATCTTGAAATCAAATCATATATAAATTTTAGAGTTAGTAATAGTTTATGTTATGATACAAGCTGAATATTTGAAGAACCAACTAACTAAATATCAGTAAACATCATCCACACCCAGCTAAATGTTATGATAAGAGAGCCACAATTGAAAATCAAGAAAAAAAAGTGCAAAACAAGATGGGGAAATGTTAGGATTTTTATAAGGGCTAGCTATACTGACTATGTGAAGTCAGTATAAGAGCCTCTACCTTCAAAGCACGAGCTATTCGAAGACATCGAAGCTTGGTCAGACTTCGGCATATTCATGCCTAAGTAAAAATCAGTACGGGGATATCCAAACTTGGATTCCTCATACTGAAACTTAGTCTGACGCAAAGTTAGTGAATAGTACACTGACACAGTAGAGCAGAGCGGAGCATACCTATAGTATGGGCTACGATTAGACGACATCTTCCAAAAGTCTAACGAATGGATTTATGTGTCTAACGAGCAGAAATTCAAAATGCTCGAGGATTCCTCTATAAATAGGTTTGCCCCCAACCTTAAACGGTTACAAATTCCACTCTACAAAGAGCATATATAAGTTGTTTCTCTGCTAAAATTCTATGAGTTTCTGTGTTTCCTTACACAAGACTTGAGTTCCTGACTCAAGTTATTACTCTGTGCTACACTCTCTTAGCACGAGGCTGAAGCTTTTTAGCTAAAGCTATCCTTTGGTGAATATATCTTTCCAAGATATATTTATAGCAGTCAGTTTCATACTCTGGGATTCTGATTCTCACGGGCTTTTGCCAACCACCTGAGTTCTTGGAAGAACCGTAAACATCCAACCACCAGTTAGAAGGTTGCGGGGCTGAAGACTAAGCGTACAAGGAGTTCCTAGGCGAGTGACCACAGCAGGCCGAAGGACGAAGTGCTGACGGATTGAGTTCTTTCCAGAACGTACACTGGTTGGCAGTTGCCCGTAATAACCTTCTCTTCTCTCAGAAGATCAGGCTGTTGTGTTCTTAATTACTCAAAAAGTAAGAACACCAAGTAAGTAGATTAAGTCAGCAGACTTAATCCTCGTGCGCACAAGGTCACACGGAGAATCTCAAAGGATTCTTTAAGCAATAATGCCTCGTGTTCAATGCTTTGAGTTTTAAATTCAGCAGAGTGACAACAAGGATTAATGTTTTGAAGGTTGTTTTGTCTCTGCTGCTCCTGCTATTTATAGTTGTAGAAGAGAAAATAGCCGGTAGAGACAATTTGAAGGATGTCCAATCAGAGTCCATCCTTCTCTGCAAAGTAGCCTGCACTTATGCCTTTTTCTGTGGTACTGTCCTGCTTTTGTAGGTAGTTTGTACTTGATGTGTTAGACGCAAAACAATGTTGTACACCAGTCACAAACTGAGTGTCTGTTTGTCTTTTATCATTGACTTCTTTAACGTTCTACTGTAACTGATCGACATCTTGCTATGTACGCATTCCTTGACGCGAAACTGTCCTAGTCTGAAACTTTGAGCGCCTCTCAACAGTTTCTCTGTGAAAACTGTGTCCACAGTTTTCTTTGAAAGATTGTCTGCATAGTTTTTCGTAACCGTTACTCTGCTCTTTTCCTTCGTCCTTTATGATTGACAGTTATCACGTCTGAATGGCTTCTTCTTCAAAACTGTTCCACAGTTTTGACAGTTCTCTTCTCCTAGACTATTACAACTCGATTATCCTATACAAGGAATACATGAGGTAATAACTCTAAAGCCTAGATATGGTATATAGTTTTGACACGTCAAAACATCAAATTAAGGTGGGATTTCTACATCAACACCTAACAATCCTTCCTTTACTTTTTTGTGTTTTGGTGGGTCAAAGGTTGTAAAAACCATCGTAGTCAGTTTTTCAGTTTCTAGAGTTCTAAAATTGTAATCCCGGTATGGGATCAATCGAGTTGTAATAGAACTTAGTGGCTGAAGACTGAGCATAGGAAATACTCGAGAATTGAAGAAGTGTACGCACTTGAAACTTGGTTTTCACCAAGTTTGGCCTTGACCAAGACTGAGTTTGGGTACTCAGTATAGGGATTTCCATACTGACTAAAAGAAGTTAGTATGAGGGTTTTCCATACTGACTAAGAGAAGTCAGTATGTGGGTTTCGCATACCGACTAGGAGAAGTCAGTATGAGGGTTTTCCATACTGACTATGGGAAGTCAGTATGAGGGCTGGCTATACTGACTATGGGAAGTCAGTATAAGACCCTCTACCTTCAAAGCACGAGCTATTCAAAGACATTTAAGCTCAGTCAGACTTCGGCATATTCATGCCTAAGTAAAAGTCAGTACGAGGATATTCAAACTTGGATTCCTCAGACTGAAACTTAGTCTGACGCAAAATTAGTGAATAGTACACTGACACAGTAGAGTAGAGCAGAGCAGACCTATAGTATGGGCTATGATCTTCCATGATTATAACGACTGAATTTATGTCTCTAATGGGCATAAATTCAAAATGCTCAAGGATTCCTCTATAAATTAGTTTTTCCCCCAACCTTAAACGGTTACAAATTCCACTCTACAAAGAGCATATATCTAAGCTATCTCTCTGCTAAAACTCTCCGAGTTTCCATGTTTCCTTACACGAGACTTGAGTTCCTGACTCAAATTATTACTCCGTGCTACAATCTCTTAGCACGAGGCTGAAGCTTTTTAGCTAAAGCTATCTTTTGGTGAATATATCTTTCCAATATATATTCATAGCAGTCAGTTTCCTACTCTGGGATTCTGATTCTCACCGGCTTTTGCCAACCACCTAAGTTCTTGGAAGAACAGTAAACATCCAACCACTAGGAAGAAGGTTGTGCCATCCTCACTTCAACTAAGCGTACAAGGAGTTCCTAGGCGAGTGACCACAGCAGGCCGAAGGACGGAGTGCCGACAGGTTGTGTATAGATCGTAAGGAGGCTTGTATTTTACTTAGTGATTTATCCAGACGAAGGATCTAAAGAGTGGATGTAGGATTTTTAGATCCGAACCACTATAAAATATTATGTGTTCTTTACTGCTTTCGTTTATATTTCTGTCTTTATTTAGTTTCGCAAAGTGACTTTCAAAACCTTCAATACTTGTCCAAGTATTGAAGCATATAGACTGTGAAACTTACTTAATAACGACAGACCTAAGCTTAACGACATTCAAGTACCCTAAACTAAATTATATTAGTTTAGGAGAATAAGTGCAAGTTATATTTTTACTTCCGCTGTATATTACGTACTCTGGTTTCGGGACCAACATGAAATATATAAAACGTCAGCTCACGCATCTACCAATCAAGATTTCTCATCCAAGGATAAAAAGAATTGATTTGTACATCTTGATACAAATACTCATCAACAAAAAAAGATGAGTTGATTTTATTCAAACCATAATGACTACTTTTAAGATAAACCTATAAAACCCCATCCAAAAAAAGAGTTAGAAGTTGATAGTAAGTAACATATTTTACATTCTTATCCTAATACCACGCTCA
The DNA here is from genome assembly GCA_026898455.1 of Plectranthus barbatus. Lineage (NCBI taxonomy): Eukaryota > Viridiplantae > Streptophyta > Magnoliopsida > Lamiales > Lamiaceae > Plectranthus > Plectranthus barbatus. The sequence goes on along the minus strand of JAPKLW010000624.1, from coordinate 166,793 downwards.
AGTGCATTGTCTCTCCAAAGCTCTCTTAAGTCATCTGTGTATCTTGCACGAGAACATCATATTTGTTTAGACACGAGACCACTGAAAGACGACCAATTGATCGTCAGCAAAGGCTCTGCGACATCCCACATCCTTGTAAATGAGAGTCATTAAAACTCTCATTTAGTAGAATATAAATGAACCTTATTCAAGTATCGTGGAGAGTTGAAATTGTGGAAGGAAGAGTTTAATTTGGAAATCGTGGTAAAGTTCCATCAATTGCAGTATTTACGATCGAGGACAACTGATGTCATCCGTTAGAAGATTCACAATTGTAAATCTTATTAAAATACCATGTGCAACAGAGAATAGTAAATTATATTATGTATAAACAAAGAGTGAGTGTAGAGTTCCCAAAACTACTACATATTTTGGCATATTTACTTACTTTATTTATTGCTTACAGTTATTTTAACACTTAATTGAATTAAAAACCATCAACTAGCTATTGGAGCATAATTGATCATTTAATAAAATGTTCAATCTAATTAAATATATTTCTCATTTACCCAATCAAAGTTTAAAATCATTACATAGTTTCCAATTCGGGCTACAAGTGACTAAAGTGCTTTATCACCTGTCTCATAGATAATGAATTAAAGTTATATCACGAATATTTACGATAACATTTAAATAAATAAAATTTATTTTAAAGTAAATAAATATATTGTGATTATGTGTCATCTCATAATATAAATTAATATTAAAAAATCTAATTAAATAAAATCAAATAATTGGCCACATTATAAATCGATCGAAGTAAACTTACTAAAACCAACGTTTACAAATATGGAATGAGGTTTTTGTTTAACAATTGTATTCTAATGTTGGGGATATAAATTATTCAATAAGATGTTTTTTGCTTAGACTATAACGGTTTAAATATTTTGTCTGCGAGAAAAAAAATATGTTCAAATTTACCTAAGAACATATGAATATGTGAATTTAAATAAAACGTATTATTATTAAAAAATATTCAATAAGATTTATTAATAAACATGAATGATGCATCTCGGTTGTTCCTTAAAAAATATTATAAACTGAAAATAATAAAAAAAATATGTGATTTCTTAGCCTTAAGTTGAAATTAGATTTATACATGTATCAAATACATGATGCTTTTTAATATTATGATATAATTAACAAAATTATATAAATTAAGAATATCTCTATTTTTATAAATAAATAAATTATGTAAATAAAGTATATCTTTATTTAGTTTTTTTAGAAATAAATTTGATTTTACTTACCAATATTATGTATTAATATATTATATTTAAATTATTTTTATATTATACTTCCAATTATATATGTATAAATTTAATAAAAATATAATAAAGTACATTAAACACAAAACTTATAAATATAGAAGTTTAATCAATCAAATTATCCCATATAAAAATTTTACTTGTGTTATTTAAATATAGTAAATATAATATTTTAATAAAAAGTGATAAATATAATTTAATTCTTACTATTGTTTATTATATATCTATATTTCAATTAAAAAATGAGTAAATAAAATCAAAAAATGAAATTAATGTTAATATGATTTTTTTTGTTAATGGGAAGGTGACAAAACTTATAATTAAATGGGAAAAGTATCAATTATATTACAAATTATTCAGGTTTTCTCAAATATATTACAAACTATGTATACATCAAAATATATTACAAAATATCACTTTTGTTCCAAATTTATGACGGTAGCGAATTTTCGGTAACAAAAAATTAACGTGGCTTGCCGGATGACTTGTCAACACTTTAAATTACACGTCATCATGCAAATATATTAAAAACTATTACAATATTATCTAATATATTACAAACTATTGTAATTTTCTCAATTATATCACACACTATGTATATTCTAAATAAATGCTCAAACAATTAGATTTTTTATAATTTTACGACGAAATGATAAATATTTATATTTTAGATATTTAAATAAAAATATAATTATACTTAAAAAAAATTTAAATAAGAATTATTGACAAATTTTAAAAAATGAAAAAAAAAAACTTATTTTGTTTTTCCTATTATTTTGCTATCGTCTCACACTTCGTCGAACTAAAAGATTATTATTATTTACATAATATTAATATTTTTGATTCAACGAGGTGAGAGACGAGAGCAAAAGTACTACGAAATTAAAATAAATACTTTCAATGTAATTATATGTTTATTTAAATATTTAAAATTCAAAATAAATCTGATAGCTTGAGCATTTTTCTTATGAAAATATATAATTTGTAATACAACTGAGAAAATTACAATAGTTTATATTTGTACTATGATGTGTAATTTGAAATATTGACGTATCATCCGGCAAGCCACGTCAACTTTCTATCGCTAGAAATTTGCTCCAGTCATAAATTTTAAACAAAATTGATAATTTGTAATACTCCCTCCGTCCCACTTCAATTATCCACATTTCCTTTTTTGTCTGTCCCATTTAATTGTCCACTTACTTAAAATGGAAAAATAATACACACTCACTAATAAAATACTAATTTCCTCTATCTCTACTTGCATTGGTTATTGTGCCAAAAATAAAGTGAACAATTCATATGGAACGGAGGGAGTATATTTTAATAATATGCATAATTTGTACTCCCTCCGTCCCACTTCAATTGTCCACCTTTCCTTTTTTGTCCGTCCCATTTAATTGTCCACTTACTTAAAATGAAAAAATAATACTCACTCACTAATAAAATACTAATTTTCTCTATCTCTACTCGCATTGGTTATTGTGCCAAAAGCAAAGTGGACAATTCATATGGGACGGAGGGAGTAATATATTTAAGAAAACTTAAATAATTTGTAATACTCCCTCCGTCCCACCTCAATTGTCCCATTACTTAAAAAGGTAACTTTTTCACACTCAACAATAAAATATTAATTCCACTCAACTTACTTTACTCTCACACTCCTTGGATATTGTGCCCAAAGTTACCGGAACAATTCAGCCGGGACGGAGGGAATATAATTGATTTTTTTCCCTAATGAAATGCAACTACATTGCTATAGTATATCAGTAGATTTTATACTATGAATAGCTTTCTCTAATTTAAAATTATTTTTCTTTCAGGCCCTGTGTGACATGTTTTTTCTCAAGTATCGAGATGATCTAAGTCGGAAACTAAGGAACCCAAGATTCTTGATTTTCAAGACAAGCACCAAAAACGCAACTTTCCATGTTCCTTGCAATACAAAGTCAGTTTCGAGTCTTGATTTGGGAAGAGAGAAGAAAGTGTTGATTTCAAGTTTCGTGACGTTGAATCCAGAAGCAACCGGTGAGTTCAAGTTCAAACCATCACGACGCCCTCTTGGGAGGAGCCATATTCTGAATAAGGGAGGTTCCCACAATCAATGCATATATTTGCACCACTGCCCCTGCATCCATAGATTCCATTACTCAGTAAACAACTTGTTAAACTTTCACCTTTATCTCAAGCATTCTTCATCACATTAGAGGAATTTACCAAGTGAAACAACACCAATCTCTGGAAGTGCAAACTTTGATGTCGTCCACCTACTCAAATCTTTGATAACCTGTTCACGTAAAAAAGAAGTGATAAAAGTACCGGTTAGCACATACTTTGTATAAACTGGCCATGATTTTGATCGACTCCAATAATCTAGAGGAATCACACATATAAATTAGACAAGTCAAATAGATGTATTAACAGAGGATTCATCAATCACCAACTTCAACGTGTTTCCTGAAATCAGAAAGCTGCACGAAGGAAATGTGGCATTGTGCATGTAGACAAATAGTAATGATGATAAGTTTTGTGAAACTAATAGCTCAAAGAAGACCTGAACTTTACTACCACTTAGTTATATGATGAGAAATGCAGAATCATGAAACTCGTGCAGAAAAAAAGTCCTAAGAATTCAGGGGAAAAAGAAATGGGCAAGTGCTAAGACACAGCGAAACAGTGTTTCATCCTGCACATTAGCACACACGAGCCAAAGAAGGAACAATGAGATTTTGAGAGTTTTACTTTTTTATTTTTTCTTTTTGGTTTGCCTTCAGCAGATTGTGGTTGGTCATGAACCCAAGACCTACATCCTTTAACAATTAGTAGTACCCTTTGAGTTTGATTTTGTTGTATATTATTAATAACTGTAAAAGAAGGCTTGGAAGTCTGAACTTCAAAAACTCTAGAAACAACACCCTCTATTCCAAGTATAGGGAAACCTTTTTTTCATGCAGCTTCCTTAACAAATTTACTTGTAGAGTAAGTAAATGATTGGGTAATGAACTCAATTTCAAGGATGAGTTTTGACATAATGAGGTAAAATAAAAACAACATTCAGTGTAAAGATTCTCTGTTGCAAAGACACTCAGAGTTGCATTCCAAGAGAGGGAGTTTTGTTCAAGTACTTTCCGAGATTGATACTTGTGTATTTAAAAAAATCAACAAATAAGAGTTAATGCTACAGATTTGTACTTCACATGTCAGAAAGATGAAAGAAAAAATTGGAGAAGCAGCTTTCATAGTATAAACCTTGCATAGTTGCATTTATATAATAATAGGAAATATGCATAAACTTGACATAACATAAAATACAAAATGAGTCTATATGCTAATGTAGGAAGGATAGCAGAACCTGTATATCGAATCAAAGGGTTAACAGAACACCTTACCAAAATAGTGAACTACAAATTCTCAGCTTGTACAATGAGAACGGTATAAAAATGATTATCAAAGGTAACATTGTAGTCGTGAGTGCATTTGCTAGGTTGCTAATCTCACATAAACTTGTCAAAGCCTCCCTAATTGCATTGCTGATCTATCCTCTCTTGCCTTTAACCTCTCATTAAGACAGGACAACAAAAGAAAAATTACTGACAGCACGCCTAGCTAATGAGTCGGTAATACTTTATTTTTCCATGAAATCAAATGTACACAACATATAAGTAAAAGACAATAATTTATGCCTAGAGCCGGTGGATTAGACTAAGCTTATTTTAACGGTAGCTAATAATAAGAATCCAGCTTACAAATGCAATGCTTTGTTAAGCTGGATGTTGCAAGTTCATCTTCCTAAATGATCTATAACAAGTTTTTTAAAATTGAGGATGCAAATGCTCAGAAGGACACAGATGATACTATACCTCAAGTGTTTTTTCACTCTGAAGCACAGAGACAACTGAGATTACAACAGCAACTGATGATCCAAGCAAATACAGCTTCAAAAGGTTAGCACGGCTACGCTTTCGACCTTCACAACATCACATGAGATTTAAAAAAAAAAAAAAAAGACTCATAAAAATTTGGCATCTGCGTCAAAATTTACTAATTGACAGTTTCAGCCTACCTAATTCTCCAATGAATAGAGAAATAAATAGAATAACGCAAGAACTGACTGAAACCCTATTAAGATTGGCCCCTTCCAAGGTAGGCAAAAATACAACAATGGCAGCGAGAAATTGAATGAAACCCTACAATGAATTCAGAAATGGAGATCAGAGGCAAAAAAATAATGATGAATTTTGGGATAATTGCATGATTGAGACAATGAATAAAGCAATTAGTTACCTCTAAACATCGAGCATGCTTGAAACAAATTTCATTGCATACAAAATGCCATTGAGTTTTTCGAAAAATCAAATAAATACACACACAAACAAGTACACACAACATAAATCTACAAGAAAAAGGAGAAAATTCATCTAATTTCGGCTTCTCTCCTACCAAACTGGTTTGCTTATCCTTAATTAAAAACAGTAAACACCCCCTTTTTTCTCAAGAATTACTGTACAAATCAAAATCAAACAAATAAATAGCCCAAAACAAAAACCCAGAATATACCTGGATAAAAATCAGTGTGCAGAGGCGAGATTTTCCGTCTGCTACTTTCTTGTATCCTTAAAAATCGACAAAGAAAAAAAAAGAATCCACAAAAAAAATTAAAAATAAGAAAAAATTTCTACGGGCAAACCGGAGCATGAAAAAGTGTACAAGATAAAGAAATGCGAGCGTACTGGAATCGACGACCATCCTGTATGAAAAATCAGAGCCGTCCGTCCCGGATGGCCTCCCATTTGCAGATCTTCTTTGACTCATTTCTTCCCCTTTTCTATCTTGTGCTGGGGTTTTTCCCAATTCCTCGCCTCTGCTCTTTCTGTCTAATTTTATGTGACAAATTTCGCTGAATGATAGATGTTTGAACCGGACCGGACCAAACCAAACGGTCTGATGGATTACCTGTCAGAGAGTGTGAAATTTAGTCAAATTGGTCAAACTAAATTAATTTAAAAGGTTTGGATGCTTGCGAAATGGTCTATTTAAGTGTGAACGGTTTAGTCGAAATTAACCAAATTAATTTAATAGATATAGTGTTTGACATAAATGATTTGGTCTTTGATTTGAAAGGAGTTGTACCGAACATAATAATGATTAATAAATATTAATTTATAAAAAATTAAAATATCAATTATATTAGTACATGTACAATGCCTATATTACATTGAATTGCTCCCCTAACTTGTATTTTCTCTTGGGAATCAGACCTGCGAGATCTGTTTCTGGCCTATTACTCGCCGAACTCTACCTAACCCTGACTGGGTTAGGGTTTCACGCACGAACTGGGGTCTGTTCTTTAAGCTCTGACAGCCGTGGAAGCCGTCGAGGTCTCCTTTCTCCGATCTAGCGTACCAATGCCTCGTCGAAGGGACATTGGGACTGAATGTTGGCTCGGAACTCACCTGGTGTGAGCCTGTGCCTTCCAACCGACCACCGGTGGTAGATCTAGGGTGACAACACTAAGGAAACCCTCAGGTTCACTGGTTCTCTCATCGGAACAGTGATTCAAGCCACAGAAAGGTCAAGAATGTAGAGAGAAGGGAAATATTTTTAGAGAGGGAGAGAGTGTCGCAGATTAGGATTAGAGTTCGAAACAAAGTGAAGTGAGCGACAAGATCGATGGTACTTATATTGCTGGGTCGGGTGTAACCGTATAACTATTTACCGATCCATAATTCGAACCAACATTTACCATAAACCAATCCACAAATTCAACCAACATAGTAATGGGCTAGGAAATATGAGATGGGCTCGAAATAAGTGGACTCGGGAGAGATTAACCCACGCCAACACTCACATTGTCTTCTTTGTAACCAAATATATTTCTAGCTTCTTTTCAATTTATAACTAATGATGATTATATAAGTTTATGAGGGAATAATTTTAAATAGCAAAAATTATAAAGCACATTCACCAAATAGCAACCCTTATGAAAAACTCCACAAAATAGCAAAAGTGTACTTTCTCTATCAACAATGTCTCAATCCCCCAATCATTTTTATCGTTTTGTGCGAAAATTCTAATTGTTTTTTTATTTTATTATTATCTATTTAGGGTTTCATTAAAATAGTAATATTAAAGCATTAAAAAAGTGGGAATGTTTCAGCCGGAACTCGCATTCAAAATGGGCAGGAACTCGGTTACAATTGGGCTGGAAGTAGTTCAATTGGGATGGAATTCGGACATTATAGCTGGAATTCGTATGGAATTCGGATTGAATCAGATGGAACTCGCTTAAATGAGCTGGAACTCAACAAAAATGGGATGGAAGTCCATTTTTTAAAAAAAATCGTATGGAATCGTTTGAAAATTCCATTACATCTTGCGATTCACAAAAAATATAAATCATGTAAAATTTGTTGGTGTTTAGAATTGAAATGTGAAGCACATAAAGGGGGTGTTTGGTTGGTGGGTTTCGAAATCAGAGAATAGAATGATTCCGAAACCCACCGTTTGGTTACCGGTATCATTCCCGTTGTAATGAATTGATTCCCAAAAATTAGGGAATCCCCATTTCCCCCTATGTTGGAGGGTTTAATTCCATTCCAAAGATCTATGCCAATTTTTATTTTAATTTTAATATACTAATTAACATAATAATATTAAATATTATAATAATAATATATTATAAAATATTATAATATTAAATATGAATATTATAATTAAATATTATATTATATAAAATTATAATTAATATATAATATATTATTATATAATATTTTATAATACAAAATATTATTATAATTATATATTATTATTATTATATTTTATAAATATCAGCAAAAAATTAATATAATAATTATTAATAATATAATTTAAAATTATATATATTACTACTCTTAATATAATTATATAATTATGATGCCATTATAAAATATTATATTTATCATGATAATATATGAAATTATAATTAATATATAAATTTATTATTTTATAATATTAATTATAATATAAATATTGTTATAATATAATTATTATTAAATTTAGTAATATTAGTAAAATAAATAAATAAATATATTATATAATATTATTTAACTATATATTATTAATACTATTATTATTATAATATTAATACAATTATACAAATTATTTTAAAATACATTAATCATGATATTATATGAAATTATTATTAATATGTAAACATATTATTATATAATCTTAATTATAATATAAAATATTTTTATAATTATATATTATTATTATATTAATACAATTATATTAATTATTTTAAAATTGTCATTTAACAATAATATAATTATAAATAAATATATAATATTATTTTAAACATATATTTTCATTCATATATTTTAATATTATTTTATTTTTTATTATCAAATTAATTATTATTATTATTTGTGTATTATTTATTTATTTTTCTTAATATATGAACTTAAATAATTTAAAATGATTCCAACCCATCTTATATACCAAACATCTTTATTGGAATGCTTAAACTCATACCCATTTTCTTTACTATCAAACTCATACCCATACACTCATACCCATACACATACCCATAGTGATTCCGACACTTATACCAAACGCCCCCAAAATATAAATTATGGGAATCACAAGCACTTTGAATTGGAATTTCATGTCCTCAATTTAACATAATTAAACCGAACATATTACAATACGTGAGGCAATAAAATTCCTAAAACCCAAACAAATAAATTTGGCGGAACTCTTTCTGGACAACCACGTTTTGTGTGACTTGTAGATCCACATATACTACATTTCTTTGGAGCTCGTCATCTACTAGTCGATGTTAGTCCCGCCTCTGCTCCTGAAGGACGACGACTATTTCTTGGTCGACCGGCTTGGCGATTCACAATCGACGGCAAAACAACACAAGCTTGTGCTTCTGGTGATACAACCCACTTATCTTTAGGAGGCAGCGGGTGTACGATCCCTCCATATATTTCTTGTCAATTGGATGTCCTGTAGTATGACCAAACATAGTCATATATACTCGTACCCTTGAAGTTGTGTCAACAACAATGATTAAGTTGATGATTATAAATTAAAGAATGATGTATTAATATATTTACTAACCGAATTGCAGCAATAGCATGCGAGCATGGAATGAGATCCAGCTAAAATTCACGACAGTCGCAGAAGTTGTCTTGGAGATCAACCTTCCACGTTGTTTCTGTGTTGCTGACTTTGAATTGTTCATCAGTAATTGCCACAACAGAGTATCTGTTCGAGAGTTCCACAAATAGAGTCATTTTGGTCATGCATTCCTCAGTCAACTCTTCGTTTCTTGCAAACGCCTTAGCTCGCCTTTCATCAAACCATTTATCGACAATGTGCCTATATAGCTCGATAACGGAACAAATCGGCAGACGTCTAACATCTAACAGTCGGGAGTTGAATACTTCGGCTGCATTCGATGTCATGAAGCTATATCAGCGAACTGGGCATTTTGACCTTGCCCACTTTTCCGGTCCCAACGTCATGAGTTTGTTGTAAGCTGCCGGGCAATATTATGCAATCTGGTCAATTGCCTTCTGATAGATTATAGAACGGTAAGCATAGACTGCCTTATGGTATAACTTCACAATTGGAGCACTGAAGGTTGTCAACTTGTTCTGGATATGGTAACAACATAAAGCGTGTGTTGCCTCTGGATAAACCAAACTTATTGCGTTTGCTATGCTGATGTGTTGGTCTGAAACAATCAGCAATTTCTCATTAGAATGGAAAGACATCCGAATCCAGGACTTAAACCATGTCCAACTCTCATCATTCTCGATCGGTGCAAATCCAATTGCCAGAGGGAATATCTACTCGTTGCCGTCTTTGGTTACAACAACCAATAGAACACCTTTATTTCTGCCCTTGAGGTGTATGGCATCAACGACAATCACTTGTCATAATAAAGTTGAGAATGCTGCACGCGACACACCCAAGCAAACAAAGAACTGTCGTAGTCGTCCATCTGCGCCGATATTAAGGTTGGTAATGGTGCCCGGATTGTGCTGTTCGAGAACATGAAAATATTTCGGCAGCAAGTTGAAAGAATCCTCTAAGCCACCATATATCATAGCCATGGCTCCATTTCGAGCTCGTAGCGCATTGATGTAGCTCACCTTAATTCTGAAATTCTGTCAAAGCTCCGCCATTATATCCCGCAGTTTCATCATCGATCCTTGTCGACGCATTCTCCGGGCAAAATATGCAGAGATAGCCTTCAAGCGTGTAGTTCTGCTTCGGATGTTGTCCAGACTTGTAACACAAGTATGACTCGGGCAGAATTTGTATACAACCCAACATCTTTCTGAATTAGTGGCTCGAAGAATGAACGAACAGTTATCACTGCGGCTGTAATTATATTCCACCTGAGTTTTAGTAGATCGCGACACTTTAAATTCAACTTGATGCTCCATGCGCTAAAGTCCGACAGCCACATACAAGTCCTCTTTTTTCCAAAACAATGATCCTTTTTGCAACTCCTCATCCAATACTGCTTGAACATCTCGCGATATAGGTACGTCAGATGTATCTACCAGAATTATCGGCAGTAACCAATTATTCATTTGCTGACTTAGAACATCAACTGTTTCAGCTGGCAATAGCTGAGTCGGGACCAGGCTTGATACAATGGCACCCATACCACCTTGTTCTCAGACCCAAGCAGTGAAATCTTCAATTGTACAATTGAATAATGAAGCATTGTAATTGTGGCATTCATCACCATCAGATGATTCTGTATTGAATTCAGCTTCGTCGTCATCATCTGATTGGACAACACCGTCTTCATCATCACCACCATCATCATCAGGTTCATTGAAGTTTAAATCAGGGGCAGGAGAACTTCAACTTCCACTGTTTCCTTCTCCAAACATCATTGACGATGAAAAACGATGTAGTTCTTCTGGTGTTGGATTATAAGGGTTGTGCAGTTGTGGGCTCAATGAAGCCATAATTGGCCTGTACGGAGACGGTTGTCGCCGAGAGCTTCCAGCAGCTTCATCAGATTGCATGTTCATCACTAAATAAACATTTGGCTCCCACAACATGTTACAAAGTCGTTGAAGGTGTGTATTCGTTGCGAGAACCGAAGGAACCTTCCTCCCACTTCTTGTTTCAGCAAGATTATATAGGGTGTAAGAGCCCACCATGCCATGAGAATGGAGAATGTATTGAACATTTCTCCGCAATTCTTCTATCGTGATATCATTAGAGGGTAGTATGACAACTCGTTCTTCTCCGCCGATGTAGTTGTATTCATTGTTCCATTGACCATTGTAATGCACAATGAGAGAACAGAAAATTTCCATATTTTTTGAGAAAGCGTCTTTGATTTTTGAGAGAGTTTTTTTAGAATGAGTGTTCGATTGCATGAGAGACTGTTTCAAATTGAATGAGTGTTTCACTTACGACAAAATTGTTTCTGTAGTGAATAGCAATATTGAATAGTAGTACTTCTATTATTTATGCATCTTTGTACTATTAAGTTCATAAATACATGTGAAATTTTTTACAACTCCGCAAATGTTGGCTTTATTCAATTGAATAAAGTTGAATTGAATGTGTTTGCATGCATGTGAATTAATTCGGTCAATTTTGTACAATAAAAATCAGACTTTCACGTGAAATAAGTAACTTTGAGCGAGTTCCATCCCATTTGGCCGAGTTCCATTCCAAATTGGCGAGTTCCATCCAATTTGACAGAGTTCCATTTGTGTAATAATTAGCAAGTTCCATCCCAAATTGGCGAGTTCCATTCCAAATTGGCGAGTTCCATCCAATTTGACAGAGTTCCATTTGTGTAATAATTAGCGAGTTTCATCCCAAATTTGCCAGTTTCATCCCAAATTGGCCGAGTTCCATCCCAAATTGGCAGAATTCCATCCCAATTCTATGTCATTAATAAAGGCTGACATCCATCTATTAAAGGCCGATTTTTTTTATTTTTTTAAATTCTAAATAAACTTCTTATTTATAACATATTAAATTCGAGTCACTAAAATTCTAAATAAATGAATTATTTGTTTATTTAGAATTATAACATATTTAATATTTTTTGAGGGAATAATTTGTTATAACATTTCGTAAAATAAATTGTATTGTTTTTAATAAGAATATTATTCGACATTTTGATACAATATTACAGAGAATTAAATTACAATTTGATACACATTTTGCTACAATATTACATAGAATGAAATTACAATTTGATACACATTATGCTACACTATTAAATATAGCAGTGCCGCTGGGTCAGCTTCATATCTTTCGCCATTAAAATATATAAATTAGTGAGCACCAAAATTGCTTGTCGGTGGCCATCAATTTTGTTTCTAGGTAGCCATCAGTTTTCGTTCAGAAATAGCAACAATTTTGCTCCTCACTAACCTTAAGCTTTCATCTCTTTTCCCGTAACGGAGAAGCAAACACCGAGGTACTGCAACCATCAATTGACTGCTTGCCCCGTTTGTAGTTTCGGGAAAATGAGAAAGACGTGGAGGAATCCGGATCAAGGACACCTACTCCATGTGACGTAGGAAAAATCCTTTTCCAGACTGTTTGACGTAGGAAAAATCCTCTTCCAATTGAGCAACTACACGGTTTCTTTCCTCAATATTAAATCGTATGAGTGGAATAAAGAGAAAGAGAAAGGTCATTTGTAGTTGTAATAGTTTTGGAAGGAAATGAAGTGAATTTGAACTATACAAATTCTCCCATAAATACAAGGGACTAGTAAATAGTTTGAATTATTAACAAAAAAAAAATAATCCGTAGTTGGTCGACAAATGTGTAGTGGCATGCATGAATTATTTGAGCAACTTTGCAGAGTTTCACTTTCACGTGAAACTGAATTATTTGTGCATGAATTATTTGAGCATTTATTGACTGAAAAGAGAAATTGGCACAGACATTGATGTGTAAATGCAAGAGTGATGTGATATGTCAATGAAATACAAGTATGACTGAATTCTTCCCAAATTTTTAATAAGAAAGATTGAATTAGTCGAGGTCCAGCCCAAATTAGCGAGTTCCATCCCAATTTGGCCGAGGTCCATCCCAAATTAGCGAGTTCCATCCTTATTGGGATGAAATATTGCTAATTTGGCAGAGGTCCATCCCAAATTAGTGAGTTCCATCCCAAATTAGTGAGTTCCATCCCAAATTAGCGAGTTCCATCCCAATTGGGACGAAATATTGCTAATTTGGTTACATTATAGTTGAAATTAAACTATAATGTATGAATTTATAACATTATTCTTAAGAATATCATGTTATGGTTACATTGTAGTTGAAATTAAACTATAATGTACGAATTTATAATATTATTCTTAAGAATATAATGTAATTATAGTTTAAATTAAACTATAATGTACGAATTTATAACATTATTCTTAAGAATATCATGTTATGGTTGCATTATAGTTGAAATTAAACTATAATATACAAATTGAGATGGAAGTCCTCAAAATTGGGATAGAAGTCCTCCAATTGGGCAGGAAATCGACAATTTGGGCAGAAAGTCGGCCAAATCGGTCGAAAGTTGTCTAATTGAGATGGAAGTCCTCAAAATTGGGATGGAAGTCTTCCAAATTGGGCAGGAAATCGGCAATTTTGGCAGGAAGTCGGCCAAATGGTCCGGAAGTTGTCCAATTGAGATGGAACTCATCAAAATTGGGATGGAAGTCCTCTAAATTGGGCAGGAAATTGGCAATTTGGGCAGGATGTTGGTCAAATTCGGCATACTCCTGTGTTTTGGCAAGTACTATTGTCGAATCCATACAACAAAAATACAAGTAATTCCTGCTCAATTAACCAACAAAAAATCCAACATCTTCGAAAATAAAATTCCAAACAGAAATCAAACAAATTCGAATCCATACAAAAATCCAACAAATTCGAATCCATTCAAAAAATCCAACAACTTCGAACCATTATCCATACAAAATTCCAAATAAATATCTATATCACTTCTCATAAGACAAATCAAATAAGCAATGAGCCATGTACAATCTATATCTATCCTGGCACCCTTCCCTTTCAGCCCAAGGTACATTCGGTTGCCCACAAATCAATTGGTTGATGAACATGCATGCATACACTGTTTCACTGAAATGGTCATAAACTTTGAACCCTTTGGCAAAGTCCACCACCATCTTGTCCTTGCACGGTTGCAAACCGACTTTGTTATGATCCCAAAATTGCCCATCTTGCAAATATTTGTGCAACTGATCTGTTATGCGCCTTACTGCATCACATCTAAATCTCCTTGCAACTGAATTTAGTGATGCAACTGCAGCATCATATATCCAACAACTCCAAGTTGAAAGGCCGATTCTCAATGTCATCCAATGTTCTCCAATAGTAAATGGCATAATTAGCTGAAAAAAAAAGGATTTGTCATCATAATTTATAAGATTGCTGAAATAATAAATTGCACAAATACTTACCACAGAAGTATTGTACCAAGGCCGAGAACAAGCACTGTCCTCTCCTTTAATGAACTTTAGCAATTTTGCTGAAACACCCGGTGGTTTTGCTCTAGGAGGAAGATTTACTGGATATGACTTGTTGAATAACGCTTATATTTCATATATGAAACAGAACAGTTAAATAACATCTATATTTAATTAAATAAATAAAACGTTGAATGTAAATAAATAAGTTCTCACCTGGAATCTTGGGCTTATAATGCGAACTTCATCGGGGTTACAAGCAGAGAAGACAAACTTGTTATTTGAAATCAGCTTTACACTGAGGACATGAACAAACATGTTAAATAGCATATTGCATTTAATTAAATAAATACAACAATGATTGTAAATAAATAAGTTCTCACCTGAGGGCATGAACAAACATCTCTACTTGATCCATGGTTAAGTATGTGTAAGAATCTTCGAGTTGTTCAAAAAAGGCACTCGTAAGCCGCTGGCCAGTCGTTTGTGAAATCCGGGCCTTATCTACTTGACCTAGTCTGAATACTTGGTAAGTGCCCCTTATCAACTTATTCACATACATAGGTCCAAAATACTGGACAATGGGCTCCTCGTCCTCGTCATCATCAACATCACCACCAGATGTCTGGATTGCAATTAAGTTTATTAAATTAAATTGGCAAAATAGGACTAAAATCTATAAATTATACCTCTGGTGGGTGAGAACGTGGCTGACGCCGGTCCAAAATACTGGATAACCGGGGCTGATGTTGTGGCATGGGTTGAGAAGACGAAGCATCAGATCGCCGACACGAAGAAGTAACCACTTCATGAATGTACTCCTTCAAATTTGGCACCACTTCATCCATAATGAAGTGTTTGACATCATCTAACATGAACTGTTTGATTCTCCCAAACAGCTTCGTATCTCTCTCTTGTCTACGTTCTTCCCCGCCCGAAGATGAAGAAGAACTAAGTATCATGTGACGTTTCTGTCGTCTCCTTCTTCTCACTAGCGGAGATTGTGGCTCTGAATCTTGCTCAGTCTCCACATTTGGCTGCTCAGTTGCATGCTCATCTTCAATCTTTGGTGGGTGAGAATGCAGATCATTCACCTCTACTTCTACCATTGCTCCAATCCAATCATCTACTGGTATCTCCATTGAAGGGTTATCCTCTTCAATATATTCCATCGCCGACCCATCACCTTCTATTAGGATATGAGTAGATATTGGAGCCACATATTTCACACCCATCTTATCATGTCCTTGTGCCGATCGCCAATATTGGCTACTCATCTCGGATGGCAAAGGAGGTAGGGCAGTTACCACATTGAGCTGCAAGTTTTAAACACATAGGATAATATAATCAATTTCAATCTAAAACAAATATATACACTCAAATTTCATTATATTACCTGTTGGGAGAAGAAGGCTATCCAATCTTTTATACTGGATCTTCTGAACCGTCACTTCAACATACGTGGCACAATATTTGGTTTAACTAGCCGGGCACAAGCCTGCCCCTACTAAGGAATGACCTCATAGGCCCAAACCTAACAACATTATAAAAAAATAGATTATTTCAACAAACATTAATCACAAAGATCAAGATAAAAAATGTGACAATTTCATACCTGCAGTACCCAAAATGGACCAGGAAGATGAAGGGTTTTTCTCTCAAGTTGATTCCAAGTATTGGGTATATAAGTTCTGTAATACAACCACTTTTCTATTTTCCTTTTTTCAGTATAGCCTAGTACAAGAAACCAAAATGTTAGTATATTGGCCACCCTAAGATACAATAACCTATGGGTAGAATCAACCTTTTTCTGTTCAAACCTCTCCAAAAGTTGTTTACTACTTAGGATTTCACCTCCACAAAAGACTCGGAATACAGTACTAGAGTCTAACTTATGGCGTGCAGTAGGATCGAATAGGGTTGTTCCAAAATTCAAACCGGTAATAAGGGCGAATTCGCTATGTGAAAACATGAGATCATGTCCACAGACTCTAAACCTTAACAACTCAGGATTATTGGACTTAATCTTATGACTAAATAGTTCAATTAATGACAAAGACGAAGTCCATTGTCCTTCCAATCCAAGAAATGTCCAAAAACCCCTGCCCGAAAATCATTAACCAACTCTTGTTGTCCTACATCAAATAATGTCTTCCTAATGGTATCTAGGACCTTACATTTATAATATATATTAGTCTTAGGTTTACTTCCATGGACTTCATATCGAATAAATTCACCCTGCTGCATATCAAAACCAAAAAAAAAAGAATTGCAATCACATACATGCACGGTCCAAACATCAAAACCAAAAACTAATTATTCATATGCACGGTGGAAAAAAAGGAGAAAATCGATAACATCTCATTCACAAGTATGCATTATAAAACTAACATAAACAAAGTAATTCAATCAAAAAACTAACAGATATCATATCATCAAATCAAAATCCAAAAACTTTTCATTTCTTTATTATAAAACAGTGAATAAAATCTGCAAAAAAAAAAAAAAAACAAACATGCATACCTGTGCAGTCGACATATTCGCCGGTGGTGGGTGTGCAATCGCCAGAAAAAATGTTGGAGGGGAACGACGGGTGGTGGTTCAAACAGTCGTGCGAAGCAATTCCAGATCCTGCCGCTTTGAGTACAGTATTTCAAGCCCAATTTTTAGGTTAGATGGAACTAAACAAAACCCGAGTTCCAGCTAGATTGTTCGACTTCCATCTCAATTGACCAAATTCCAGCTGGATTGTTGAACTTCCAGCCCAATTTCAATAAACATTATTCGAATTAAATGTGGACTTAATATATTTAAAATCTGACTTCCATCCAGATTTTTCGAGTTCCAGCTCAATTAATCGACTTCCAGATGGATTGTTCAACTTCCAGCCCAATTTCCAAAAAAAATTATTTGAATTAAATCTGGATTTAATATATTTTTAATCCGACTTCCATCCGGAATTTAATTAGACTTCCAGCTGGTTCGCCGATTTCCAGCCTAATTTCATATCACTTCCACCCCGATTATTAGTCTAAGGATATAATAAATATATTTTTTTCGATTTTGCTGAGTATGATTTAATATATTTAAACCCGACTTCCAGCCGAATTTATTCGAGTTCCAATTGGATGTGCATTTCCAGCCGAATTTTATATATTGAACAACAAATATTATATTTAATTATTTGCACTTCTCTGAAAATAAATAAAAAATTGAGTTGTGTCAAACAAAAAATATAAACAATGAATTCATTATTGATTTCACAATAATCAAGAGAAGTAATTTTGTGATTAAGACATTTTAACCTAAAAAAGTACACTTTTGCTACTTTGTAAAGTTTTTTTATAAGAATTGCTATATATTGCTTTTGCTTTATAATTTTTGCTATTTCAGATTTCCCCTCTAAGTTTATTATCAGTTTTCATCGTTAATATAAAAGTGCCGACAACCAAGCTTTTAAATTAAAAATATCAGTAAGTGGTCAGATTTCAATGAAAATCGGTCGACCAAGCGTTTAAAAAATTGAATTCACGTCGAATATCATTTCTGATCAGTTTCCTACTTACACCCGTTTCCTATCAAATTTCCGATCCAATAATATAATTTTAAATCAAAATTAAACCCTTCCAGACTCAAATTAACCCTACCGACTGCCTCCCTGCCACAATCTCAATAAAATAATGAAATAAATTCATTCCGAATTAAAATTTTACAAAGAATTTACAACTCTCAAACAAAAATAATTTCATTATTAAAATCAATAGTTAAATAATTTAGATTAGATATTTTGTTTGAAATTTATTTTTTAATGAAATTATTTTATCTTGTAATAGTTATATCTTTAAAATACATAAAATAAATAAATTATCCAACTAAATCAAATTTAAAAATCAATAAAGTTAAATACAAAATCTTTGGCGTTACCTGCATTTTAAGCAAACATGAATTATTTTGTGTGTGATTTAATTCAATTTGGTCCCCTACTTCTCCGGACCATGACAGTTTATGCCTCCCTTAGTTCTTGAATGTTGCCAATAAGCTTCACAAACGGTTGAGAATAATTGTATGATAGTTAAGAATTAATGTTAGTTTTTTATAAGTTTTGATGTGTTGAATACATAATCTTCAGAGTAATTCCATCATTATAATCTTGTATAGGTAGATTAATTGAGTTGTAATAGAATAGAAATGATCTCTCGAAAAGAAACCAGACTGTAACTGACTCAACCATTTACTTGGAGAAACAAACGCTCAAAACCGTGTAACTAACAAAGAGTCAATTGTGGAATCTTCAAGAGAGTGGAAGGCACAACTGATAAAGACACTATCCACTCCAAGAAATGATAGCGAAGATTCATAAAGAGTCATTCTTACAAGAAGTACAACACAGAAAAGGGCTGAAAAGTTGCGGACATCAGAAAATGTGTACAACGGCTAGAAGACAAGGCGCGTTTCAATGTGCTTGAAAAACATATAAATACACGAGATAAGTATCAGTTATAAGTTACCAATACTAGTCACCTATTCAGGTTTATTATGATGATCGAAGTTGTGAAACAAGTCTTCAAGCAACCAGTTATTCTGTGATCTTTACACGAGACTCTTAGCAATTAAGTTAGATTTATTGTAGAGTTCATACTCTCTCTTTTAGAGTTGAATATGAGAAAGGTTTCTGAACTCTTTTCAGAAACTAAGGTTGACTTCTAAACCACTAGTGCCATCAAGTTATGTGAGGAATTCAAACTTACATCAGCCAACTAGTGGGCCTAGCGATGCGCTCGTAGTAAAGTCTACACCAAATCTAAAGAGTTCAAATACAAACTGGACTAGCTGAGTGCGCATACAGTCGAAGGACATAGGAGCTTCCCGCGACTGCTATAGACCAATTACATCACCTTGTAAACCCATTCTAGTGATTTCCAGTCGATATAGACTGAAGAGTGGACGTAGGATCATTTGGCATCTGAAACACTATAAATATAATATCTTATTTACTGCTTTCTGTTCTTAACTTGCTTGCTTATTTGAAACCTAATGTTGGTCCTGAGATCAAAGTTTAACAGATATGTGCAGCGGAAGATTAAAGAATGAGTTCTTACAATTCACAAACTAGTGGTTATCGACTAGTTTGATTCTTAGAAAAGTTTGTTGTCAGCTGGTTTGATTATTAACAAGTTTGGTAATACTTCAACACGAGATAGTGTTGAGTCTTAAATCCTTGCAGAATAAAATAAAGCAGTAAATAACACAAGAATTTACAGAGATTCGGACAACTGTCTTACGTCCTCACTTTAGGCAGTAGCCCAAAATATACTAACCTTAGGATTAAAATTTATCATCACGATCTATCGCAAGCTGATGAATTTCCGTGTCCACCAATCCACTTTCTCACTCACCCAGGGTCTCGTTTTCCTTCGGCACTCCGATTAGGAGTATGGGCACGATACACAGCCTCATCCTCCAGAAGTTGGGAGCTTTTAAGTTCTTCCCAGAACTCTACGAACTTGCGGCAAATGCCCGTGATAGTTACAGCTTGGAAATAGCTACAACTGCTGTGATCTTTCTTGGAAAGAAAGAACACCGCGAGAAAAATCAAGCTGAGAAGCTTAGAGTCTCGTGTCTGGAGATAAGACACGGTAAGCTATTTGAAAATAGCCTTAAATAGGAAAGAAGAACTCAGAGAGTCTCTTTTCAGTGATGACGGTTACTATATGATCAGTTTGCTCTAGCATAAGTCTTATAGCTTCATAATCGTAAGTTTGTAACTCGTCTCTATAATCATAACCTTTCCTCTGAGAATGTCTTTGTTAATTTATAGACAAAGTGAGGAAGGGTTTGGTGAAAGAGCCGTTTAGAAACAATCTGGATTATGAGCAACTTGTTGGGTCTCTGATTGGATGGTGACAGTTTGTCTTTTCTGCTCCGCCACACCTGCTCCATCCTTTTTTGACACTGAATGTCGACATCCGGCTGTGTGTCAGAATGGCTCGCCAGTCTGAGGAATACTAAATTGGACGTTTGAACTTCGGACTTTAAGGAATCTCCTTTTCCTTAAGTCTGGCTTTTGTGATTCCTCAGGCGTGTCTTCATCTCTATTTGTGAGAAGAAACTGGACTTGATAAACTTGTGATAATCCCGACTAGTGAAATCAGCCAGTTTATCGAAGTGAATTGCTTCAAGCTGAAGTGGTCGTCAATTCGCTAGTTCTTCGCTTGAGTCTTTTTTTCTTCTTATCTTCATGATGACCAAACTGATGGCTTCAATCGCAAGCCCAGCTTGTCTTTTATCAGCCTTTATAACTTGATAAACATTCTAAGTGGATATTATAAGATTGTACAACTAAAGTAATCTAGAGACACTTCCTAGGTGGTTTCTATACATGTTTGACACATTAAAACACAAAAGGTAAGGGAATTTCTATCCTAAATTCCCAACAATTTCCCCCTTTTTGATGTTTTCAAAACCACCACTAAGCTAGTAGGTAAGTCAATTTGTCGAGTTTACAATGATATCTAACAAGTCTAATACTCGAGAAATGAATTCTTAACTACACAGCCTACCCTATTAATCTCCCCCTAAAATAGAGAAAGATGTTTCTCGATTAAGCTCAAGGGCGAAATAAAAAGTGATTACACTTAGAGTGTAAATCCAGTAAGTTGAGGTGAAATATTTTGAGACAACAAGATATTGTCTACAAAATAAGCAGAAGTAAATATATATTTCATTGATTTGCTTACAACTTATGAAAGTAGTAAATACAAGATACAAAGATAAATAATCTTCGTCTTTTGCTAATGCTGACCACTGCGCTTCAGCTCCAACCAGCGCAGAGCCTTGTCTTCTCCGAAAGGAGATTATCCAAGACCTATCAGCTTCACCTGAATCTCGCAAAATCAAGTCTCACCACTTGATTTTGTAGTGAGGCTCATTACAGGAATAAGCTTTCTTCAAGCCTTATCCTATCTACAATAGCTCACTACGCTAGATCTTCTTCCCCTGGACAACCTCTGCAAATAGTATGTCACAACAGATTGTGATCCAAGGTCCAGCAGCTATTGGCTCAAGTAGGAAGGATAGCAGGACCAGAAGCAAGTGCAGATATTGTTTAATGAGAGCCACCTTGTTTCTGCGTGACCCTCCTCGCCTCCATCTTCAATTTCCCCATCATAATGTCATAGGGAGAAGAGGAGAAGAGGGTCATCTGGTTTCTTGTCATTGCACGACAAAGTCAGAGAATGGCGGCTGAAACCCGACGAATGAGGAGTCTTTTGCACATTGAGACGTAAGGAAGATCCTCCTCAGACCCACCTGACTATCCATCATACGCCTTATGATGAAGATGTCATGATCTGATGGTAATGACTTCTTATGATCCTTCGGTTCCGAGGTAAAAACCCTTATTGTGAGTGGGGAACCAAGTAATGGGAAAATCATCTTTGACAGAATCCTTAAAAGGATGATGATCTTTTCTTCCGGGGAATTGGTGAGATGACCCATATGGAGTTCAAGATGTTGGAGAGTTATGGCTTCTGGGAGTAGCACTTCCGAGATATTGAGGGATATATGTCAAGTGTATATATTGAAGGCTTCCAAGGCTCTTCTATATATAGATGAGACTCTTCTCTGTTCTTGACGGTTCCTATCCCCTAGGATTTGAAACGTCTGCCCCTTCAGGAAATTTAATTGCCTTTTTGCATCCGCGAGGGTGGTTACAGTGGCTCCTTCCACGTGTAAAATCCCTATTCCTTATTTTCCTGAAATCCCATAAAATCAACTTTAATGATGGCATGTTTGACTCCAGAATCAGATGCTTTGTAACTCTTGCCCTCTGCATATGCGTTGCAGGCTAGCCTCGACTGAGATTTGAGTAAACTAGTGAGCATCTCTCAGATCCTTTGTTGAAGTGGCCAATTTAATCTCCATTTGCCAGATTCCTTCTGAAGACTGAGAACTGAGAGATTGGACTCAGTTTAATTTCACTTCTTCATAAGAAAACCGAGAATGAGAGCTTGGACTCATTTTTTTCAAGTGCAATTCCTTCAAACTCTAGAAGACCGAGTATTATGCACAACTCTCTTAATCTTTCTTCAGGTAGTGGCTTGGTGAAGATGTCGACAAACTGTTCTTCAGTTCGAATATATCCCACGGAGATATCTTTCTTCTCAACGTGGTCTTAAATGAAGTGTACTCAGCTCATTGCGATGCATATAGCACTGCTATTGTCACAGTAGATAGGAACACCCCCAGTCTCAACCTCATTATCAAGCAATTGTTGCTTGATCCAGAGCACTTGTGCACAATAACTCGCAGCAGCCACATACTCAGCTTCGGTTGTTGACGTGGCCACAGAGTGTTGCTTTTTGCTAAACCAACTAATGATTTTATGTCCTATGAACTGACAAGTTCCACTTGTGCTCTTCCGGTCGATTCGACAATCTCCAAAATCTGAATAAGCATTGAGAGTGAGCTCGTCAGTTTTGGGGTACCAAATACTTAAGGATTATGTCCCTTTGAGGTATTTCACAATTCTTCTTGCAGCCTCCATGTGTGATATCTTGGGATTTTCTTGAAACCTCGCACATACTCCAACTGAGTAGGAAATATTCGATCTGCTTGCGGTCAGAAATAGTAACGAACCAGTGATGCCTCTGTAACTCATCGGATCGACTACTTCTCCTTCTTTATCAAGATTAATCTGAGCACTGGGGCTCATGGGAATCCTCAAGGGCGTGGTCTTCTCTAAACAAAACTTGTTGATCAACTCCTTGGTATATTAATTTTGGTTGATGAAGATTCCTCCTTAAGACTGAATAATTTGAAGACCTAGAAAGTATGTTAGGTTACCCATCATGCTCATCTGAAAGTTGTTTTGCATAAGTTAAGCAAACTTCTCACACACCTTCAAGTTCTTGCATCTAAAGATGATTTCATCGACATATATATGAACCAAAAGGATGTCTGATCCATCCTTGATCCTGAAAAGAGTTGTGTCGATCTTCCCTTTCTGGATACTATTCTTGAGAAGAAATTAAGACAGAGTCTCATACCAAGCTCGGGGTGCCTGCTTCAACCCATAAAGAGCCTTTCTCAATTTGTAAACTTGATTTCCTTCTTCAAAGCCTGGGGCTGTGCAACATATACTTCTTCTTTGAGCTCCCTATTCATAAATGCACTCTTCACATCCATCTGAAAAATTGCAAAGTTATAGTGCGTGGCATATGCAAGGAATAATTTGATGGCTTCGAGTCTGGCTACCGGAACAAAGGTTTCATTGAAGTCGATCCCTTCACACTGAGCATACCCCTTTGCTACAAGTCTTGCCTTGTTCCTTACAATGTTTCTGGTTTCATCTCTCTTATTCTTGAAGACCCACTTTGTGCCAATTAAAGATTGATGACTTGGTCAATCCACAAAGTACCATACTCCATTCCTTTTAAACTCAGCAAGCTCCTCTTGCATGGAATTGATCCAATCAGTGGACTTCAGAGCATCTCCTATTTTTGTAGGCTATGTATTCCGAGAGATAAAGCAAGTAAGTAAAGCACTTGCTTGCCTCGTGCGTACTGGGTTGAGAATATTGCTAAGCACAACTTCTTCTGGATGGTGTCTCAACCATTTGGGTCTCTGAATCTGAGTTACTTCAAGGGGATGAACAAAGGCTTCAGGATAGTCAGTACCGTCTGTTCCCGATACTGGAACTTGAGTTAAGGTTGATTCCACCATGGCTAGATCTTCAGGAGTAGGAACTTGATCTTCACCTTCTTGATTTGGATCTTCTTCTCCAGTGTTGACTTCTACGATCTGTAGCGTTTGATCTTCTCGATTCACTTTGGGTTGGACATCTTCAGGATGAGCACCTTCTTTTTCTTCTTCAGGAAAGTCAGCATGGGTTTGCATCTCAGTTTTAGTTTGGTCACCGGACTGAGTCTCATCTTGTACGCCTGAAGTTCCCTCTTGATTGATACTTGCATTTGATGTTAGTGAATCTATGGCCTCAACAAGGATAATTGCATCACCGGCCTGGTCCTCTGGAGTATTTGATTGATCATTCATATATGTAGCCTGAGAAACTATATTAGGATCTTCCTTTTCAGAACTCATTTTCTCACAAGCATCATTGATCTCGTGATCACCAAGCTCCAGGTCTTTCAAAGTCCAGCGCACTAGAATAGACTCATCAAAAACAAAAGAACATGTTACTGATGGATTTTGTATACTGAAATCATTTATTACAATATGTATACAACGGTTTATTTCTCCTATCTGTTAACAATCGTACATGTATGAACAATGGTATCCTCTTGTCTCACCGATAGGGACGATCATACGGCGTGTTGTAGATCGCAGAAGACAGTATGATCACTTGACCTAGTGAGACATAAACATGATCACAACCGAGACAGCGTATGAGGATACGTCTGTCCGGATGGCTGCGGCATTGTCGGAATAAGTAGTCTGTCTTGGTTACTTGACATGCTGGTACGCAGAGGTGGCGTATTGATGGACCGCAGTGAGATATATTCGTCTGTCTGACATCAGCGAATAAAAGATCTCGTTATATTGATTGAGTCCAAACCCTAACGAAGGTTCAGGGGTTTGCACAGGTTGATTGTTGCTTTGACTTGCCATGGTGGAGAGCCAACACAGCGCGCTCGTATATCCGCATCTTGGGTAACAACAGTTCGTGTAGTTCCGCCTGAGACTGAACTTAGGTAACCATATCTGAGTAATAGGATAGGGACATTCCCTGAGGAGCTCAATAACATTCATCGTGCCAAAGTCCTGCAGGCTGATTAAGTTCAGGCACGAGTGATAAGGTTTGAGTGGTACTACTCAGGAATTATAAGAAATTAATTAATTGTAGTTAGAGCTTGTCAGAGGCTCCGATTAATTAATGGATGTCCAGTAACCTTAAATATGGGGATTCTCAATTAATGCAACCCGTTCTCACAACGTGGTAATAAAGGGGTAGGTCAGTATTAATTATGTGGTGAAAAAGAATTAATATTAATTAATTAATTGTGTCCTGGGTTGTGGACATGGGAATTAATTAATTTATAGGCCCACTTTATTATTTGCATTAGGTCCCAGGTCTGGCCCAATTAAATATGCTGAATTGAGCCCAAAGAGCCCATTAGGGATAAAACCCTAGGTGTATAAATAGACAGCTCTCTCTCATAAGTTGTAACACAGTTGAAAAACACAAACCCTAGAGAGAGAGCAGAGTGGGCGCCGATTTTGGAGATTCAAGGAGGAGAATTTCGATTCTGGTCCTGCTCAGAATACAGATCTACGGAGTCCTCACCAGTAGTAGATCTGAACAGCATTGGGACACAGCCCTGAAGATCTAATCTGGAGAACAGATTTCTTCTTTC
The DNA here is from genome assembly GCA_026898455.1 of Plectranthus barbatus. Taxonomy (NCBI): domain Eukaryota; kingdom Viridiplantae; phylum Streptophyta; class Magnoliopsida; order Lamiales; family Lamiaceae; genus Plectranthus; species Plectranthus barbatus. The sequence goes on along the minus strand of JAPKLW010000624.1, from coordinate 140,630 downwards.
CCTTTCTGTTTTTCGATTTATTTTAGAAATTAGTATTCTAATTTCTGTTTTCGCAGATTAAATCGAATCGCGTGGTTGAATTGAGATTTGGAATTCAAACGCGAAAGATCATTTTAGACTCTACGGATTTACGGTAATCTCTCAATCCACAATTTTGTATTAAATTCATAGGAGCATGCTAGGGTTTTGAGAATAATTAATTATGAGCAATATCCATAGATCGATCCGGTTCAGTTTGGTTTTGGTGATTCGGTTCACGTTAAAACCCTACAGTTACTTCCACAAGTCCCGTAGTCTTGTTAAGTACTCTATATCCCTTGTATGAAGGATGTCCATACCCAAGGAACACACATTCATCCGCCTTGGGAGTAAAAGTAATTTAACTTAGACTTCCCGCTATTATGGATGTAACATGGAGAACCGAAAATACGTAGATGAGCTATATAAGGCTTACGACCATTGTAGATCTCGTATGAGGTTTTATGATAACGACTATTGATGACACTTCTATTCTGAGTATAGCACGCAGTCATCAAGGCTTCTCCCCAATAGCATTCCTTTAAGTATGCTTCTGCAAGCAAGGTCCTTACTGCCTCTTTGAGTGTTCTGTTTCTTTGCTCGGCAAGACCATTATGTTGTGGAGTCCTTAGAGCTAACTTCTCGTAAGCAATGCCAGCATCAACCCAAAAATCCATGAGAGGACCATTGCATAATTCAATTCCATTGTCAGAGCGAATTCGCTTCACAATGACACCTTTGTTGTTCTGCACCTGAAGAATGAGTTCTGGTAACTGGAGTTTAACTTCATCCTTGGTCTTCATCATTCTCACCCATGTATATCTCGAGTAGTCATCAACCACAACGAGTGTGAACCTTTTCCCTTCAATGGTGGGTGGCTTGACCGGTCCAAACAGATCCATGTGCAGCAGCTCCAAGATTCTATCTGTGCTTACTATGATGGGGCGATTCTTGAATGAAGTTTTGGTTTGCTTTCCCATCTTGCATGCCTTATGTACACCTTCTTCTTTCTTAAATGCAGTTTGAGGAAGACCTTCCACAAGCTTATGCTTGGCAAGGTGCCTGATAGATTGGAAATTCAGGTGGCTAAGCCTCTTAAGCCATAACCAGTTTACTCCTTCTTGGGACGAGCTTGTTGCGACAAGGCTCGTGTCAAGTTATCCACTTTCCAAATCCACGATATAGAGACTCCCTTTCTTCATTCCTTTCAACACGGTCTCCTTGGAGTCTTTATCCTTGATTAAGCAATCAACTTCGGCAAATGTCACCTCATACTCAGCAGATTGTAGTTGAGATTGGTGGCTAAGGATACATTATTGATGGTGATTCCATTGTACTCTAAGTATCCTTTTTCGAAGACTGTCCCCTTGGAATCATATCTAAACATAACTGGGGGACCTCTCGTCATTTGTAAGTTTGAAAGGAGTTCCTTTTCTCTGGTCATGTGGGCAAAGCACCCACTATCCAAAATCCACGCTCGCTTCTTCTTCTTGAGCTGACTTTGGCAACCCTGTACCTGCAAAATAGAAAAGGTTAGACTTTAGGTACCCGAGCTTCTGCGGATCCTGCTTGGTTAGTCTTATGGATCCATCCCTTTAGAATCTATACTTGCTTCACTTTAAGCTTAGGTGTAGTAACCTTCTCCGTCTTTCACTTCCTTCTATAATAATGTATACTATTTGGATGCATATGTGAAGAAATAGAGCGTGTGTGTGAAACCTTACCAGAAACTGAGTTTCTTGAAACCAAATTTCTTGGAACTAACTTCCTAGAAACTAAGTTTCTTGAAACTTAGTTTTGGTTGGGTTCTCGGAAACCAAGTTTGGGGTGTGCAGTCTTCCTAGCCCTTGAAATAGAAAAATGATTGGGCTCAGAACTCATATAGTTGTCCCTCCTACGTGGATACATTCTCTTCTTATAAGAATTATGAGTAGAATCATTCTTAAAATGATGATCATTTGGATTCTTAGTTTGAGAAGTTGATGCATGATCGCACAGAACATCTTCCTCGTTGAAACCTAATCCTGACTTGTCTGAGAGGTCTCTTTGGCTACTCAAGGCCACAACAACTTTACTGGAACTTGAGTATAGAGAGCAAATCAGCTTTTGATCTTGAGCAATTTTTGACTTTAAAGACTCACATTCCTCGGAAAGATTTTGAAAATTTGTAAGCAGAGAAGTGTGTTCTTCTTTAAGCTTAGCTAGTTCCTCACTAAGTGACCTCGATCCTTCGATCTCCTTGGTCAAATTAGAAACTTGAAGTCTCAGTTAGACATTCTCACCAACTAAAACATTTTTAAGCTCATAAAACTTCGAAAATTCTTTGTTTAAAACTTCGAGGGTAACATCCTCTGAATCCGAGCAATGAGATTCAGAGTCCTCTTCAATGCAAGCATAAGGATTAGAAATTGAGTTTTGATCAATTACCAATTTCTCTGTGATTCAACTTCGTTTTCATCTTCTTCAGTGTCAGATGCTTCTTCTTCTCCAAGCTTGGCCATCAGTACCAAAAATGCTTCTTGTACGGCCTCATCATCAGAAGTGTAATAGCCATTATCATTGTCTGAGATATCTAGCACCTCAGTTCTGGAGAGCATGGCCTTTGTTACTGCTCTGGAAGCTTTATTCTTGAATATCTAGTTGAGGCATACTCTCTCCTCCTTGGATACCGTAGGGCACTTATGCTTGAGGTGTTTGGGAGAGTTGCATTCAAAGCATGCTTTCGGAGGTCTCTCACTGAACTTCTGTTCACCTCCTTGTGAACTCTCAATTTTGTCTTTTGCTTATCCAGAAGTTTGGTTAGCTTTCGCATCTGCTATTCAAGCTTGGCCACCGAGCTCTCTTCCTCCTTCTTCTGATAAGAAGATGTTTGTGCTGACTTTGAATATGAGGATTGATATGTGTGTAAAATGACCTATTTTTTGATGTGTGAACTTGCATGTTTGTGGTCATTTTACCCTCATATCATATGTTTTTGTTGTTCTTTGGTTGTGTTTTCGTGTTTTTGTGTTTGGAATGGTGTAGGTTGTGTTTTGAACATAAAACAACACTTTTGGATGAAAATCGCCCGAGTTAGGAGTCAAAGGGAAGCAAGATCGACCGAGCGGAGAAAAAATGATGTTTGAGGGCTTCAGAGAGGTGGCTCGGTCGAGCCACCCTTGGCTCGGTCGAGCCATGCACTTCAGAGAGGTGGCTCGACCGAGCCACCCTTGGCTCGGGCGAGCCAGAGCGGTTTTGGCAATTTTTAAGTTTTGAGCTCGCCCGGGCCAACCAGCTTTGGCTCGGGCGATCCAAGGCCCTGTTTGCTCATTATAAAAGGGGGAAAAACGGTTATTATGTTAGTTTTTATCATATCTAAGGGGAAACTACCTATATTCTCTCTACGATTCCCATTTCCATCTCTTCCAAAACCTCACCCAAGGTATCAAGGAGCTAATTCATCAATCCTTGGAGGAGAATTGAAGATCCAAGGGGGTAGATCAAGACCAAACAAATCCAATTGGGGAAGATTTCATTTTCTACTTATCAATTGTAATGGATGTATTTGATTTCAACTTTGTATTGTTACAATTGAGAGGTATGATGTTCTAATTCAATTTGGATGTTGATTTGAATAAGGATGCATGAAGATTAGGTTTGATAATTGTTTGTTTACTTTCCTTTGAGAGCTTGAATTGCACTAGAACTTGTTCTTTACCTCTTAGGTGTTGGTAATAGCCAATATAGGAGGTAGTTGACGTGAACGCTGCAGCCAACACGCGGGCGGAATCGTCGTGAATAGTGTAGATTCATACGATTTTAGTTCCAATCCATGTGCGGTGCTAGGTCGTAGGGCAATAATTGACGATTTATTTGGAGTGGTCTAGGGCTTAATAACGTGACTGTTTGCAAGTCTTAGTATCATCAACCATTAGCTCGCCGTGACAAGGGGTTAACGAGTGTAGGGTCGATTGCTCAATCTCCTAGGGATTAAAATGTGTTTACATCAATGATTAACCTAATTGGATTGCCTCTACGTTCATTTCAACATCCTATCTTCCTAATTTGAGTATTTGCTTGTCTTGGTTTACCGAATTGTGGAAGGAATTGATTGAAAGTTGATTGTAGTTTAATTGATTGTTTGTGATATGATGTTAGCATAGATTGAAATTGATTTCCTAGTTGATAGAATCTACTCAACGATTCTATTTTGCCTAGCTATAAGACTTTGCTATAGTATCTCGGTAATCTAGCGGGCGAAGGGAAGAAAGACCTGGATTTGACAAATTTTATTCTTGTGTAGCTAGGAGTTTAATTTGATTGAACTTTTAGCCGCATCAAGGATTGACCAAAAGATTTATCAGTATGATAAGGTTTTTGTGGTCTCCTCTTGTAGTCCTTCTTGACAAAGAAGGCAGTATCCTCTTCAGGTTGAGCCCTGACACTTCTATTCACCATTTGTGTACCCCACTCGTGGGCTTGGAGCTAGGCAAATACATCATTCGTCGTCATTTTGGAGAGTTCCTTCTCTTTCAGGCTTGTTACCTTGACGAACCAGTCTTCCTTGGGCATTTTGGAGAGGATCTTCACATTTACATTTGCAATATTATACTCTCTCCCCAACTTTTTTAGTTCACAGATAATGGCATTAAATCTTGCTTCCATTGATTTTATGTTATCACCGGGAAGCATTTGAAAAGATTCATACTTATCTACACAATTTTGAAGCTTGTTCCACTTCATTTGATCGGTCTCTTGGTAGAGAGTGCCAAGGAAATCCCACATTTGCTTTGCGTTGTCATAAGCTAGGGCTTCGACAATCAGCGGCTCTGGTAGGGATTGAAGGATAAGTTCCATAGCCACTGAAACTAGCTGAAAGCGGATTCTATCTTCATTTGTCCACTCAGCATAAGGCTTGTCGGCAATCTCCGGACCAGTAGCTCCTTCGAGCTGGGTGTTCACCTTTGTGATCTTTATAGGTCCGGTGGATAAGACCTCTGCCATCTCAGGATGGACATTCTTCAGCATGATCAACGAACGCTTCTTCAATATAATGAAATTTTTGGTTGTATACTTGGGAAGCTTTGTAATATGAGCCATCTCTGTGTACCTGAGCTTGAACACAAGAAACAAACAAAGTGAAAGGAAATAGATCTGGTCCTTAGCGACTCAACAAAACCTTGGTCTATAAGAACCTTGGCGCGTGATACCACTTGTTGGTCCCGAAATCAGAGAATGTAATATTCAACGGAAGTAAGTATGTTATGCACTTGTACTTTGTGCTCTGCTCTAAAAAAGATTGTACTTCATGTACTTTCTACCTGCTCTTGTCAGACTCCGTTTCAGTCCGATGAATCCAAGTATGAACATCCTCGTACTGACTTTTACTTAGCAATCATATGCCTTTAAGTATGAGTGAGCTTGGTTCTTCTTGTGTTCACGTGCTTACGAAGTAAGGCCTCCATACTGACATTCCATAGTCAGTATAGGAAACCCTCATTCTTACTTCTTATAAGTCAGTATGGTGAATCTATACTGAGTTCCCAAACTTAGTATAGGCCTTGGCCATACTTAGTTAAATTAAGTTTCGCACACGAACACTTCTTCAAATCTTGAGCAAATCCTTTGCTCGGTCTTCGGCACCTAAGTTCTATTACAACACGAATAATCCTATACATGGATTACATTTTAGAATTCTATAGACTTAATGCTAAAGTAAGTTTTGACATATCAAAACATCAAATTAAGGAAGGAACTAAAGCTTAGTTCCTAACATTAGTCCTTAAGGATTGATTAAATCAATTATTCAGATTCTTAATTTAATATTTTTAATATATAAAGGGGTGGCAAATGGGTCGGGTTCGGGTTGGCGGGTCGGGTTGTGACCTGCTAATAACAAGCGACACGCCAACCCGAACCCGACCCATATATTTTCGCGGGTCAGAAATCTCAACCCGAACCCGACCTGTTTATTTTCGTGTCGACCCGAAACTGACCCGAAATGACCTGTTTAATTTTTTAAAAAAATAAAAAAAATGTATTAATTAATTTAAAAATTAATAAATTGTATAAATTATTTTTAAAATTATAAAATTGTGTTAACTATTTAAAAATTTTGGTTTTAGGCTATATTTTAATTGTTAAATTTTTATTTAATTGTAATTTATAGATAATAATAATAATAATTAATATTATTGGTGGGTCAAATGGGTTCGCGGGTCAACCCGAGATTGACCCGAACCCAACCCGAAAATTAAATGGGTTGGACGGGTTGACCCGAAACTGACCCGAAAATTAAATGGGTTGACCCAACCCATTTTTTCGTGTTAGGTTCGTGTCGGGTTGGAGATTGCCGCCCCTAATATATAATAAACATAACATGTAAAAATAATAAAATGTTGAATAATAAAGCATATATTTTTTTAACAATGAATATATTTTAACACCAATCTCATGATTCACAAACACAATAAAATCATAAAACCTACAGAACATTAATCACTTAATTTTTCAAATGGACTGTAGAATTTTAATTTTATATTAATTCACATTTTCCCCATGTGTGAAGTTAAAGTTAGACCTAGACCAAATATTAACCAATTTAATTCCAAGGTTTAACAATATTTGAAAAGTGAATAAAAATGAACAGGCTTTTACGCAATACAGGAAATGGGCCCGGATAGTACTGCTTGATTTAATGCATACTTATCCTTCATGTTCTTTCTTTTTCTTTTTTTTTCTTTTTTTTATAAATTTCCTTTAATCTTTTCAATCCATAGCAAAAAAGCCAAATGGTATATCTAGTCTTTGTTGAAAGACAAGTTTGAAGCATCCTATGTTTTCTTACCCGTATACTATACACAATGGGCTCTTCATTTATATCTAATTTGCATATCATTTTACTATTTTATGTTAATCGTCCATATTTCTAATTCAGGACGGTTCTACACTATAGTCGATGGAGATAACTGTTGGAATCCGGACAAGTTCGAGTTAATTACTTGTGCGGAAATATTTAATTTTGTTGTAATTAAATATTACGAGGTCGAAGTACGTCGCGAGTAGATAAGCGTAGTATATTTATTTTCTCAGAACCGAATTTCGGTGAGTGAGAAATCGATCCTCGAAGTGGCACGCATAACAATGTAATGTGGGCATATTAATTAGTTAATTAATGATGTCCCACATTGGTTAATTAAACACACTTAACATGGTTTAAATACCTAAGTGGTTAAACCTTGTAATAACAAGTGTGTGATAAGGGTGTCGTATGACAGCCCCGTGCTCCTACGCGCGCTGCCGCCGCCGCCGCCCCGCCCCGCTGAGCCCCGGCTCTGGCCTGGTCCGGTCTTGGACCTGGATCTTGGCAATTGGTCTTTGGGCTTCGGGTTTGGGCTTGTCCCGAAAGTGCCTTATCTTTTTGGCGACTCAACGGGCTGACTGGGCTCGATTATCTGGCCCAGTATTACAGCGTGGAGCCTACGTGTGCGTGACATGGCGAGCATGTCATCACATGACGTGTCTGCGGGTGTTACAGAAACGTGCTGGAAATCAATCAGCACGTTCCCGAGATTTGCGCGTCGTAATAGTCCGATCCGGGAGACACGCGCCGTAACCGCCAGCATCATCATGTGCGCAGGCGTAACCGCTGTCGTGCCTTGATTGCCCGACACGCTCCCTAAGGTGTGGACTGCCTATAAATAGGCATCCCCAGGAGCATACATGTACACTTTCCAAAATCACTTTGTTGTATTTCACCTAAAATCTTGTTGCTTTTCACCTGCCAACTCTGCTCCTGCTCCAATCCAGTTCGCCGGAGCTCCTTCGACTGCGGTGCTGCTTCGATCGAGACGAAAGCCATTTTACCTTTGGGGACAGACTGCCTTAGTCCGAGCACTACGGAGGCATAATCTGTCTTGCGGGAAGAGTTCTCTCGACTCGGCTTCTTAACTGCTTAATTGTTTTCGCTGTATTTTCTTGTACTGTTTCACCGTGTATTTCTGAATCTCAGATTCGGTAATCCTTTTATTTCAACAATAACCAAATTCATGATCGATAATTTTTTTTTAACGAGTATTCTATTAAAAGCTCTTACATATATAAGAATATTGACAACAACAAGAGTTAAACCCTCACAATTGTTTGAAAAGTTTGTAAGTAGAAATATATCAAGTGCAAATATTTAATTATTCAATTCAATTTTGGATAATAAATATTGAAAAAAATACTCAAATTTTGTAAAGTAAAAATTGAACCGATTTTTTTTTTCGATTTAATTTTTAAACCTATAATAGTTATAATAGATCTCGAATCTACAAATTTGCACATATTTAATAAAACCTAAACATAAGATTAAATAAATTAATCACGAAAGGGCATCATAAATTCAATATCCAAAATGATAAAATTGGGGTTATGTTCTTAGTAATATAATTAGAAATAAACTAAAACATAAATACATAGATAAAACTTGATTTTCTGAATTTTCAAAATTTTTACTGTAAAAAGAAATCAAACAAAACCAAGATATAAAAACCTTAAATAAAATGAAACTGAACTGAACTAAAAATATAAAAATTATTCAACTGGATTCAATTTTCTATTTTTCTTTCTTTTTTCCCCGATAATTGCTCATTCCTACAAATATCCAATAAAAGTTCAATTTATCTTCATCATCACTATGCTTCTAACTCTTCTGCCAAAAAAAGTCGATAATCCTTAAATAGAGTCTTCTAATCATAAAGGTCCAATAGTATTCCTTAACAACAAACTAACCCAATTTCTTTTTGAATAAGGATAATATAAAGGAATTAAGGAGCGAATTTTGAACTCTATATTGACAATTATATAGAATATTGTATGAAAGTGTTCCACATTCTTGTTAATCAATTCACACAATAGACTTCATAAAAAGTGTATGATCAAATATATTATTCAAAGACTTTTAAATTAATTAGTATATCGACCTAGTCAAACCATCGATTACTCGTTCCAAATTGGCCCATGCATAATAAATATTATTATAAAGAGGGTTATTATCATAATTATTCTAGAGATGAACTTTTTGTTAGTGGGTATCGCGTTTCTCATGAATTAAAAAAATAATAATAATAAAAAGAAGAAAATGAAAGGATATTGGTCACCTTTTCGTTGTTAGTAGTGCTTTCTTATCGTTTTCGTGACTCGCACCATGCATAATCTGCATGACCCTCCTGTAATTGCGTGATCACGCACTTTCCTCAATTATATATGTTCATTATTTTATTTCTCAATAATTAGTCGACTCTGCCATTATTTCCAATTATTTTTCAACAAGGTCGGCCACTTCCCGCGGTTGGAAACGGAGATATTTAAATAAATATTCCGGACATAAATATTTAATTTTGTGAAAATTAAATATTACAGAATCGATCTATGTTGTGAGTAGATAATCGTGGTATATTTATTTTCTCAAATCCGTATTCCGGTGAGTGAGAAATTAATCCGCGAAGGTGACACGTGGCGTCATTATTACATGATTAATTAAGACAAGACATGTAATAATTATGATATCCCACATTGGGAATATAACCTTGTCTTAACAGGTTTAAATACAATTACACTGAAATGGTGTAATAACTGAGTGTGCTAGGGACGTTGTACAACGTGCCCGCCGTGTGCCCACGCGCGCCGCCGCCCGCCTCGCCTCGGCCTTCGGCCTCTGCGAGGCCGCAGGCCGAGCCCGCGCCCGCGCTCGTGACCCATGCCCCGAGCCCCAGTTCCCGGTTCTTGGCAATTGGTCTTTGGGCCTTGGGCCTTGGCCTGTTACGACCTTAAAGAGCCCCGATGGGCTCATCGGAGTGGGTCAGGTGACTGGGTCAGGTCCAGTCAACACGGAAGCACACGTGGCTTGCGACGTGGCTGACGAGTCAGTGCACGTGCGCATTGACGTGTCGAGGCCGTTACACTCGTTCAAACGAGGCTCCGTGATTGTCGCCCGTAACGGCTGCTCGAGCCCGTGTCTCCCGCCGTAACCGCCAGCGCCATCATGTGCGCGGCGTAACCGCTGTCGTGCCTTAATTGCCCGACACGCTCCCTCAGGTGTGGAATGCCTATAAATAGGCATTCAGGTGGCATGCAACATTTGTTCCATTTTTAGCTCTTAGCTGCATTCCACTGCATTCTTAGCTGCTCTCTCCTGCCAACTCTGCTCCTGCTCCTTCCTGTTCGCCGGAGCTCTGTCGACCGCGGTGCTGCCTCGACCGAGACAAAGCTGTTTTACCTTTGGGGACAAACCGCTAAAACCGAGCACTACAGTGGCGTATTTGTCTTGCGGGAAGAGATCCTCTCGACTCGGCTACTGATCAGTTTGATCTTTACATTTTTTGTATTATTTCAATTTCTGCAAGAGTTATTTTGTTCTTTCTATTCTGATCTTGTATTCAGTTTGTGAGAAATAATATTCTTTTATTTCACTCAATCAAAAAAGGAGATACAATAAGGTTTATATAGAGTTTGGAAACCAAATCTACGTAGAATAACTAAAGATATGAAAAGATATAACCTAACTTGATATACAAGAATACAAAAGATATAGATAAATCTCAAGACCCCCCGCAAGCGAAGACGGTGGTGAAAGTCGATGCTTGGTGCAGAAATGTTCGAACAAGTTGTGAGAGAGGCTTTTGGTGAAGATGTCGGCAATTTGATCTTCAAAAGGGACAAACTTCGTATGCAGCTTGTTAGAAGTAACAAGTTCCCGCACAAAATGATAGTCAATGTCTATGTGCTTAGCTCGTTTATGAGAGATGGGATTCTGTGTCAGGAATAGTGCACTAGCATTATCAGAGTAAATGCATGGCGTGGAACGGATATCAAAATGCAACTCACGTAGGAGATTCGACACCCACTGCATCTCGGAGGCTGTGTTGGCGATGGCGCGATATTCCGACTCACAACTAGAGCGCGAGACTGTTGGTTGCTTCTTTGCACTCCAGGAGACCAAGTTTGGACCCAAGAATATAGAAAAATCGTAAGTAGAACGTCGTGTATCGGGGCATCTATCCCAATCGGCATCCGAATATCCACGTAAAACTGCATCGCCCTTAGTGAATGTGAGGCCGAAGCGAGCTGTTCCTTTTACATAGCGAAGGATTCTCTTTAATGCCTGAAAATGTTCAATCGTCGGACTTTGCTGATATTGGCTCATGGTGTTGACATAATATGCAAGGTCCAGACGGGTGATAGTGAGATATTGTAGAGCCCCCAATAGGGATCGATAAAGAGTCGGATCCTCAAAGGGAGCGCCATCAGCGGAGAAGGTTGCACCCGGGGCCAATGGAGTAGAGACCGGTTTAGCATCGGTCATGTTTGCACGTTTAAGAATATCCAAAGCGTACTTGGTCTGAGTAAGATAAATCCCAGACGACGAGTGGAAAGCCTCCAAACCAAGAAAATATCCTAGCTTACCGAGATCTTTGGTGCTGAATTCTGTGTTGAGCTGAGATAATAGGGTGGTTATAGCAGCGGAGTCATTACCTGTGACGATAATATCATCAACATACACCAAGAGATAGATAAGAGTCGCGGATTTCCTGAATACGAAGAGAGAAGTGTCTGATGAGCTGCAAGAGAAACCCAGAGATAAAAGGAAAGTGCAAAACCGTTGGTACCAGGCTAATGGAGCCTGACGGAGACCATATATAGCTTTCTGCAAAAGACAAACGTGAGAAGGATAACTAGGGTTAGTAAAACCCGGCGGCTGTTCCATGAAGACCGACGTAGAGAGAAGTCCATTTAAGAATGCATTCTTAACATCCAGTTGGTGCAGAGACCAGGAATTCATAACAGCCACAGCAATAATGAGTCGAACAGTAGAGGCTTTTACCACAGGGCTGAAAGTATGAGTGAAGTCAAAACCAGAAATTTGACTAAAACCTTGAGCAACAAGCCGGGCTTTGTAGCGATCAACAGAGCCATCGGCTAATAGCTTAGTGCGATAAACCCACTTAGAGCCAACTACATTTGCATTACACGGACGAGGAACCAAGGTCCAAGTTTTATTTTTGTAGAGAGCCGCAAGTTTCTCATGCATGGCTTTCGTCCATTCGGGAACCTTGAGAGCGGACTTAATTCCACGTGGTTCCGGCAGAGCTGCACAAACAGAAAATAGAGAAACTAGATTAATGTCGACAGGGTACCGAGGTTTGAAAATACCCGATCGGCGCGCATCTGCATGGGATGCCGAGGAAGAGGCGCAGGCGGTGGAAGTTGGGGTTTGGTTTTGGGAAGGACCGGAGGTGGCTCGACTACTTGAGGAGGATCGACTACTTGAGGAGGATCGATAATGGGATTTTGATGAGGAGGGTCGATGGTGTCATCGGCTGGAGGACAGATTTTGCAAGGTGCATGCGACGGAACTAGGGTTTGAGAGGCTGTTTTTGGTTGAGGGGGTGACTCAAAATATTCCGTTAGGGTTAGGTGAGATTCAGGGGAGGAAACAGACGAACTAGCGAAAGGAAAAGAAGTCTCATCGAAGCGAGCATGGCGAGTCACATATACACGGTTTGTGACAGGATTTAAGCAACGATAACCCTTGTGATGAGCATTGTAACCTAGGTATATACAAGGTAGACTACGAGGTTCTAACTTGTGTTTAGAGTAATCCCGGGGACATGGGAAAACACGACAACCAAACGTACGTAGGGAATTGTATATAGGTGTTGAATGAAAAAGCAATTCAAATGGCGATTTATGGAGAATGGTAGGACTAGGAAGACGATTTATGATGTGAACCGCTGTGCTAAATGCTTCTACCCAAAGATGAAGAGGCGAGGAATAGTGGAATAGGAGGGAAAGACCCATTTCGGTGATGTGACGATGTTTACGTTCAGCTCTTCCGTTTTGAGATGGAGTATAAGGACAGGACATGAGATGGTGAATCCCGAATTTTGTGAATTGAGCCTGAAGGCGAGAGTTTGTAAATTTGGTCTCCCCATCGGATTGAAACTTTTTGATTTTGCATGAGAATTGATTTTCTACAAAGGCTTGGAATCGTAGAAAAATATCATAAAAATCCGACTTAGCATGCAAGGGATAAAACCAGGTAAAGCGGGAGAAGTCATCAATGAAAGCGACATAATAACGGAAACCAGAATTCGACTTAACAGGAGAAGGACCCCATAAATCACAATGAACAATGTCGAGAACATGTGATGCTCGTTTTTCAGAAATTTGAAACGGTAAGTGAGAATTTTTAGCTAACTGACACGAAGTACATAAAGGAGACTGAGAAACTAACTTAGAAGCAGAAAGTGAACGATTCTTGATTAAAGAGTTGATGACTGCAGCAGATGAATGACCTAGACGGTTATGCCATGTTGTATAAGTGGCGTGAGAAGAGGCGGACGGGGTGGACACAGAAAGAGCAGAGACCGGCTGGGAAAGAAGGTACAAACCATGCCTACGCACGCCGGTTGCGACAACCTTTTCGGTTTCCCGATTCCGAATGTGCATCTGTGAATAGGTAAACAACACATCAACAGGAAAATCATGAGTTAGTTTGCTTACGGAAAGCAAATTTTTTGTGATAGAAGGAACAACAAGAACTCCATGAAGCGAAATAGAATCAGAGAGATTTAAGGAGCCCGTATGAGTAATACGGAGGCGAGCACCGTTACCAACTGCAACTTGATCGTGACCCGAGTATTCGGATACATCATCGAGCTACGAAGCATCAGCGGAGATATGAGCGGAAGCGCCGGTGTCCAAGTACCAATCTGAAATGGATGGAGAGGAGACCGAGCATTGAGCCGAGAGAGCCTCAGCAAGTTGAGCCTGCGGGGCAGGGCGAGATGATCGAACAAACGATCGATCAAAACGGTGTGCACAGTCAAAGGAATCATGACCGGACATACGGCAGAAATAACACCAAGGTTTCTTCTTGCGGTTGCCATTATTTGAGCGTCCTTTTTGTGAATTTTTGGCGCCGGAATTCTATGGTTTAGATGTAGCGTGAAACGCCACAGTTTGCGAAGAAGAAGTCAAGTCTGAAGCTTTAATAAACAACTCGTGGCTGAGAGCCCGGGCAAGAAGCGTGTCGAAATCCGGTAGTGGCTCATGTGCCATCTGGGCGGCCGTGAAAGATGAATATGCGGGGCTTAATCCCCGAAGAAACCAATGCGACTTGTCTGTTTGATCGATTGAACGACCGATGGCGGATAATTGATCACAGAGGCTCTTGAAACGGCGGCCGAAGTCGGAGATAGAGAGGTCGCCTTGTTTAGTTGAAAGGAGATCATCCTTCAAACTTAATTCCCTAGCCTTCGAGCAATGGTTGTACGAACGTGAGAGAGCGAGCCATACGTCGCGGGACGTAGAACAACCAATAATCACGGCCATAGATTCTCCTGTCAGGGTTGAAACGAGAAACAATTTGATTAGTTGATCCCGTGAGTACCATTTGGAGAAGTCTGGATTGACAAAGGGTGCTCCTGCGGCTGCGGCGGTCGTGCGTGGTGGAGCAACTAACGTGCCATCAATGTAGGGCATAAAATTTTGAGTAATAAGTAAGAGTTCAATCTGAGCATGCCAAAGTAAGTAATTCGTGGATGTCAGTTTGATATTCACCATATGAATTATGGTGGATAGAGGCAAAGTGGGAAGATCGCCAACGTCGACGGGGGCAGCCATGGAGAGGCGCGGGTAAGGGGTCGACGATTGGGAGGAGGAAAAATAGGGTTTTAGCCGAGTTTGGCTGATACCATGTGAGAAATAATATTCTTTTATTTTACTCAATCAAAAAAGGAGATACAATAAGGTTTATATAGAGTTTGGAAACCAAATCTACGTAGAATAACTAAAGATATGAAAAGATATAACCTAACTTGATATACAAGAATACAAAAGATATAGATAAATCTCAAGACAGTTCATCACCATATAACACCCGCATCCACAGATCTGACTGCTAACCTTACAAATCAACATAAATCTTTTTTTAGGTATGTTTTATCTTTATTCACATGCATTTTGAGAATTTTCTCATGAGTTACCCATCTTAATTCTACATCAGATTAAGTACATTTAATTTTGGAGTTTTTCCTAGAATGAGTGTCGGAAGAAATGATACACTATATTGGTATGAGTAGCACATATGAAATTCTTTAAAACTCTCATCAGCTACACAATCACATTTATATATAACATCAGAATCTCTCTCATTTCAGCGGATTTAGTTTATGCATGTCATTCTCTGCGCAACTATTTAGAGTTTTACAAGAGCCACTCATTGGTTGTGCTTCTTTAGACCGACGATCACTCCTTGGTCCGGCATCGGGTCACTACATGCCCACCAATTTCCGCCTGATTCCTCCCTGAACCACACTGTACTGGAGAGGTTCTACTCAAATACCATCTTAATATCCCAAGCTCAGGCTCTGAACGAGCTCATACGTTCTTACTCACACACAAACTGATAAACTTCTCAGGGGATCACCCATCATAGTTTTACTCCAGGTTAAACACACTAACTTTGGAGTTTTTCCTAGAATAATTGCCGAAAAATATGATAGATGATATTGGTATGAATAGCACCTATCAAATATTTTTAGCTCTTCTCAACCCTAAAGTCTCATTCCTGTAAAGTTTTGCAATTTCTCTCGTTTTGGTGGATTTGATTCTTTCATATATGTTACTCTCCGCTCAAACAATGAAAGTCTTACAGGATGTCAGGAAAACCGCTCATTATCTTTGATTCATTGCACCAACAGGCAACAGTAATCTTCTGCTCCGACACCAAATTACTATACAAACAAAGTATAAGTTCAACACTATAAGGAAGAGCATATTTATGTTATCAAAAGAATAATAACTAAGACCAAAATTTAAAAAAAAAAATTGAAAACTCTGGTTTATTCAAAATTATTCTTCCTCTAACTTTATACTCAAGTTTTCAAACTGTACTGCACAATTCTAATTTTGCAGTAATGCTCATCTTCCTTAAGTGTGAAGTTAAAGTTAAACCTAGACCAATACTTACCAATTTAATTCCAAGGTTTAATGAAGAATTGAAAAGTGAATAAAAATGAATAGGCTTTTGCACCACATAGAAAAGTAGGCCCACATAGTCCTACATACTTATCCTTCATGTTTTTTTTAAGTTATATTTTTTTAATGGAGTTTTATCGATTTAGAACTTGAAAGATAGTTTAATTATCGATTCAGGACTCGAAAGAATAATTGTCAATTTAGAACCTGAAAGATCACAATAATTCTCAATTCAGGATCCAAAAAGATCATACAATTCTCAATCCAGGACCTCAATATCAGGTCCTGGATTGAGAATTTTTGATCTTTTGGGTCCTGGATTGATAAATCATCTTTCGGGTCCTGAATTGATAATTTAACTATCTTTTGGGTCCTGAATCGACAATTATCCTTTATTAATGGAGTTTTATCGATTTAGGACCTTAAAGATTACTTTAATCTTTTTCAATCCATAACGAAAGCCAAACTGTATAAATCTTGTCTTTGTTGAAAGACATAGTTTAAGCATCCTATGCTTTTTTATCTATATACTCGATGCGCTCTTCTTTTATATCTAATTTGCATTTCATTTTACTGTGTTTATGCTAATTGTCAATATTTCTTGTTTGGGATGATTCGTCGTGGAGTTAATCGATTCAATAATTGATTAAGAATTTTCAAGTATGAGTATATATCCTATTAAAAGCTCTTATGTAAGAATCACAACAACAATCATAATAGTTAAACCCTCACGATCAAACTTTATAAGTGGAAATATATCTAGCCGTGACAATTTGGTTATTTTGTTCAGATTTGAGAGGTAAAATACTGAAAAATAAAAATAAGATTTTGTAAAATAAAAATTGAACTGAAACAATGTTCGTTTTTTTTTTACTGATTAGTTTTTAAAATAATAAGAAATATAAGAAATCTAGAAAAATCAGCTTAGTAGGGCATTTTGGGTACAGAATCTAAAAAAACTTGCACATGTTTAATAAATACCTAAAACATAAAACCAAATAAACTAATCGTAAAATTAAAGACATCATCAATTCAATATCTGAAATCAAATGATTTAGGGTTAAAATGTTAGTAATATAATTCAAAACAAATAAAACATAAATATAGAGATAATTAAGATTTGTTTCTTTTTATTTTTTCTGGTTAAAAATTACACTAAACCGAAAAATCAAATTAATTTAAAGAAATGATCAAACCCAACCGAAAATTATTTAATTATTTTATCTATATATATATATATATATATATATATATATAAATTCTTACTCACCCCTAGAATTATCTAGAGGTGGCCACGGGCCGGTTCGGAGCTGGAACCGCCGGTTCGACGGTTCCAAAAAATGGAACCGGAACCGGTCCGCCGAAAGCAAGATTCCGGTTTCGGTTCAGAATTGACGGTTCGACGAGTATTTTTTTATTTTATTTTTTTATTCGGCGACACGTGGTGCTCTCTAATTCGTCGATGTTTAAATTTTCAAAAATTTTATCCCGCCGGTTCAATGGTTCGGAACCGGAACCGCCGGTTCAGATTTTTTTTTATTTAATTTTTTCCGGCGGTTCGGCAGTTCCGAACCACCGATTCCAATTCCGGTTAGGGGGTGGAACGCCCGTCCGAGCAAGATTCCGATTCAGGGCCAGTTCGGGCGGTTCTAGTTCGAATTAGCCACCTCTAGAATTATCCAATCAAAAGCCCCCATTATGTTCATCTTCATTATGCCTCCAAGTCTCCAACTCTACTGTTTAAAAATCGATAACCCTTAAATAGTACTCTCTCTGTCCTATTTTATTAGTCCCACTTGCCTTTTTTGTTCGTCCTATTTATTAGTCTCGTTTCTTAAAAAAGCAAATTTTTTCACACTCACCAATAAATTATTATTTCCTCTACACTCACATACATTAGTTTCTATTTCATTTTCATTTGGGAGTAATAATATGGGACGGAGGGGTATCTTTTAATTCCTTAATAATTTATGAAATGGGATAATATAGGGGAAGGTGTGAATGTCGAACTAATATTATATGAAAATAATAAAAGTATTCCACATTCTTGTTAATTAGTCAATTCACATGCACAGTAGACATCATAAAAAGTGTACCAAAAATATTATTCAAAGACTGATAAATTAATAAATTAATATTGACAAAGTAACGTTTACTAGTTCCAAATTCTTCCCATACATATATTTAGTGGTGGCCACGGGCCGGTTCCGGTTCGGAACCGCCGGTTTCACGGTTCCGGAAAAATGGAACCGGTCCGTGGGTAGAAGGTTACGGTTCCGGTTCGGAACCGGAACCGGCGGTTCCGGTTCGACACGGTTCCGGTTCGGAACCGGCGGTTCGAAAAATATTTTTTTTTTATATTTTTATTTTTTCCGGGACACGTGGCGCTCTCTGATTCGTCGATTTTTGAATTTTCAAAAATATTTTCAACGGTTCGGAACCGGAACCGAAACCGCCGGTTCCGGTTCGGGCTTTTCTTGAACCTGAACCGGCCCGTCCAAACACAGTTACGGTTCCGAACCGTTTTGGACGGTTCCGGTTCGGAACCGTGAACCGCCGGGCCGGTTCCGGCGGTTCCGGTTCCAAATGGCCACCACTACATATATTGGTATTATTATAATTCCGGCGGTTCACGGTTCCAAATGGCCACCACTACATATATTGGTATTATTATAATGAAAGGTTAATATCATTATTATTCTATACGTGGACTTTTTTGTTAGTGGGTTGTCGAGTTTCTCAAGAATTTAAAGATTTAAAAAATAATAATAGTAAGAAAATGAAATGATATTGGCCACTTTTTGCGGTGGGTCTTATTAATATTATTTTATTTATTGTATCGTTTTCGTGGTCATCGTTAGTCGCTCCATGGATTATCTGCATGGCCCTCCCGACTCTTGTAATTGCGTGACCACGCACTTTCCTCAATTATACATGTTCATTATTTTATTTTCCAATAATTAGTCGACACTTCGATTATTTCTATTTATTTTATAGAATATAAGATTAAGCCACAATTAGTGGGTCGGTTAATTTTATTGGTGTTATTTAAAAATAATCGAATGTACCCTGTTTCTTTTTAATATTCTCAAGTTCTTATTTGATGATTCTAAATAGGGGTGAATAAAAATTTCGAAAAAATCAAAATTGAATTGAATAAATTTGGGTATTTTTGGTTCGGTTCATTTTTATTTTGAATATTAGATTTTTTGGGTGTATATTTTTTTAGGAGAATAGTAAAAAACTAGATTATTTTATTTTATTTTTAATTATATTATTTATTGGGGTCAAAGTCTAAATAGACTTACTCGGGCCCATTAAAAAAGTCCAGATCCAAGACCAAACTTCCGGACAAGCTCAAGGTGTGCACCTCAAAGAAAATATGCAGCTTAAAGGACATCAGAGACTAGCCCCAATTAGTGAACGAGAGCAACACCTTCAATTGACCTAAAAAAAGAGCTCATCAGCAACTAATTTCAAGTAGGAGCAAGACCCAACAGCTTGGGGAAGCAAGTCGTATGATTCAGGTCACTAAAGAAGGTCACCTAAGGAGACCTCTTCAAGGAGGTCGTCCAGTGAACCTCCTCAAGGAGGTCATCCAGAGGTGGTCTCAAATGGAGGTCGTCAAGGCCATGACTAGCGGATAAGGCTGGTAATTGCGAGAAAGGCGCTAGCAATTGCAGCTGCTCCAACACTTGCGGAATCAGCTACAACTACCCCTAAAATCACAGGAAGACGATCATTAGGGTTTTTGAACAATCTAAGCATGCACATTATATTATTGATTATTGATTCATGCAATAAAACTCGCTCATTCGAGCTTAGTTGAAACTCTGCTGCTCGACATGTTTCAGCTTATTGTGCATATGCTTTGCTGATTAATAAACAACCACTTGTTCTTGTTTTGAATTCAACTAGTTTTCTACCTGTGCAATGCATAATGCATAATATTGAGTTTTTATTTTTAAATAATATTTATTTTATTATATTTAAATTAAATATTTAAAGTTGTGAAAGTTTCGACCATAAGTCTCTTACCATTAATCTATAACACATTTGATTATTTCTACACGTAATTTTAGTTTTTGAAATTTGTGTACATTATTTAAATGAAGAGGGGACATCCCAACACTGCTCGAATCTATGACTAATTGATCATACGCAAAATACTTAATTATTGTACTTTGAGTTCGGGGACTCTACACGCATTTTACCATCAGTTATTGCCTGTTTTAAATACACACATTTAGATATTGTTTTTCATGTCCTTTCTTTTTTTTTTAAACTCTCATCAATATTAATTAATTGTTTAAATCATAGATGTTAGGAACTAAGTTTTAGTTCCCTCCTTAATTTGATGTTTTGATATGTCAAAACTTACTTTAGCACTAAGTTCTAGAGTTCTACAATGTAATCCATGTATAGGATTATTTGTGTTGTAATAGAACTTAGGTGCTGAAGACCGAGCAAAGGAGATGCTCGAGATTTGAAGAAGTGTTTGATGGATTTATATACTGAAAGCATTATGATTGGTATATTATGTACAAGATCGATTGGTTAATATACTGGGAATCATAAATGTTGTATGTTCATCTCCTGTCTGAATTAATAAACATGTGTCGCAAACGCAATTATCCTCTTATCTCGTCGATAGGGAGATCATACGGTGTGTAGTAGATCACGGAAGATCGTATGGATCGTTTGACCTAGCGAGATATAAATGGTTATCACAGCTGAGACAGTTCCAGGATAAACTGTCGGTGTAGGCTGCAGCATACGCAGTAATAAGCATCTTATCTTGGATGGCTTGGTATGCTGGTGTAATACCCTAAAATTTCTAAACTAATTTTATTTTATTTTATTTATTTTTCTATGATTTAAAAGTAGAATCCTTGATAGAATTATTAGCAGGATGGTTAACTCGTTCTACTTTAAATTAAGATTGGAGTCGAGCCAATTAATTAATTAGAATGAAATTGTTATTATGTGACCCTTTATTTATTTTCCCACTTATTAGTTGGATTGAATAAGTTTAAATTGTTGTTGGAATGTTGTTTGGATTGGTCAAATTAGGAAAATGCTAATTATTATTGTCTAATAATATAATTTATCTTAAAATAAAATAATAATTATTTTCTTTTGGGAAAGAGTTGTGGATTTAGCTTCTTCCACCAACATTTTTAAGACTTTTACGTATGGAATGAGTGTGGAAAGTTTAAGACCACATTCCCCACCTAACTCCCATTTCACTTCTCTACACTACACCCCTTCTTTATTTTACCTCACCAAATTCTTGTATATGCTGTTTGCCAAATTTACGAAGAGGGTAAGAAGTTTTTTTTTTTTTTTTTTCCTTCTTCTTTCACATTTTTTTTCTTTTTCGTTCAATCAAGAAAGAAGAGATAATCCTTTTTCATTACCACCTTGAAGGTTGAAATCTTAAAATTTCTAAAGTAGCAAGGAGTAAGGAGGAGTTTGGGGTACCTTCACTCTTTTTCCACACTCTATATACTCAGGTAACTTAATGTAGATTCAGATTGGTATTCTAGGTTTAGAATGAAAGAAGTGTTTAGGCAGAGTAATAATTTGTTGCTACGTGATAATCTTGTGGTAGTTTTGAAGCACAACATTGATTTAGTGTATAAAATAAGGTTATCTTTTGTATTGTTGCTGAAATTAGAATAAGTATAGATGTAAATAGATGTTTTGATTGCTGTTTTGGTATGGGGGAAGGAAGAGGAATGTATTTTAAATTGTTGAACCCTCTTGAACCCATAAGCTAATTAGCTACTAGTTATTGCATATTTGGGTGTGAAGTTTTGATTGTGTTCTTGGTGAAGAATTGGAAGAGTTGGTTAAGTTGCTGTTCTGCGAAATTTTTCTCGACTGTTGGCTGGGGAAAGAGGGAGAAAAAAAAAAGAGAGAGACTGTAGGGACGACTGTTTTGGTTTGTGTGTTCGGCAGTTATAGTACGTAAAACAATAAAAACCTGCAACATAGTAACTAGTGAGCTCGCAGCTTGGTGGTAAAAATGGTGTGTGAAATTTCCCCTGCCCAGAGTTCGAAACCTGTTAGCTGCATTTTCTGTTTATTTTTTTTTATATATAAATATTTGCTACTTTCATCTCTTAATTGATAATTACAATATAATTTAATAATACTAGTTTAGTGAGAGATGAGATGGGAGAACAAATAAAAGTATAGTCTTTCTTTAAAACATGAGCAGCAAGATAGGGAAATAGGGGAATAAACTTCCAGGAGACCTTATTTGTTGTTTTGTTTTCCTGATAGAGCTTATGACAATTTAAAGACAAAAATTATGACAAGTGAAATTGATGGACTAGATGGTTGAGATGATGTTTATAGTCTAGGTGAATTGGTGTTCAATTCTTACTGGCAGCATGCAGGATTTTTTTTAAAATTTATTTTCTTCATTGGTTGTGAGTTTTACTTGAGTGTACCTTGGTGTTTAAATCAAGAGCATGATGATGTAGGATAGTTGGTATACTTAAACATGAAATAACTTATTTAGTATTTACATAAATATTTGGAGATGTTGGTGAAATGGAGTTTGAATAATACTATGTTCAATTTAGATTGTTGATAACCATAGGTGTATTCTTCTTGGATACATGAAATTAAATTTTTTTTAATTTGGAATTGTTTTGGTTGTTTGCGCATTAGGAAGCATAGGAATGGATGAAACCTTGCTTAGTTTATTTATTTATTTTCTTTATTGTTAAGCTAAAGAACTAGCAACTTGGTGGTAATATGAGAAGTCTCATATTTGAGGTCTAGGTTCGAGATTTGCTACAAGAAGTTTAGAAATTTTTAATATTATTATAATTTCCTTATTGTTGTATTTTGCACCCTTAATTTTATAGATATCATACTTAGGTACCTTAATATAGTTGATCGTGTACTCTCTGAACAAAGGATAAACACTTTGAGAAACTTCGTTTTCCTTGAAAATGGAGGAGTTCAAGGCGACCTTCTGTGAAATGACAGTTTGATTTTTAAGACATTCTCGAGCTTACCATATCTTTTGCCTTAGACAATTTACGAGGAGGAACCTAGATGAGAATAAGTTGCGAATAATATGTCTAATGACTATCTAGTTGTAGTCACAACTCAAACTTAAGTTTTATTTCATTTTATTTTCGAATCCTCGCTGATTGAAAGATTTGTTATGATAAAGGAAATACGAGGAACGTGAACTAGAAGATCGAAGGTTTTGGGCGTTAACCTTTTGACTAAGTGTCAGGTGGGCTTTCCTATTAAATTATAAATGTGATTTCGGACTATGAGTCCTATTTGTGAAAATCATGAAAAACATGTTTTGTTTTGAATTAAATTGTCATATCTGAAATGATTTCTGTTCTGCATTACCTATCTGTCCTCTAAGTCGAGAAACGGCTAGAGAGTATATGTGAAATCTGAGCCGGGGAATACGGCCAGAGCCTTGAGCATTTAATGTCAAGGTACTTATAAACGATCGGATCTCGTGTCTCACTGAGCCGAGATTAGTGCACTTGGTGTCAGACCTGGTGGGAGAAAGGTCCCACTGAATATGCTGGTCACCGTGACTATGGAAGTAGGCCTGCTTCCTAGTCACACCTATTAAAACAGATAGTGTATGTGGAAATAAAACCGAGCTCGGTATTGTAAAATAAAATGAGTTTGATAAACATGGTGAGATTCTTAAAAGCAAAACCCATGTGTTATCTCTGTACTGTGATATGACAATTTTAAAGCTATACGTGTATTTGGCATGTGTCCACTGGGTACAATGTACTCAGCCCTGTATATATTTCTAAATATGCAGGTTAAGCTGGAGACAGGGGTGGCGAAGTGCTAAGCAGTATATAACTTTTGAACTCTCAAGAGCCCGGGATTGTATATCTTCATATATATAATCCAACTACGCTCATTTCGCTGCAAATATTCTGAACTCCTTTAATTCCCGACTTTGGCTTGTAATGTAAATTATGATAATCCTGTTGTGTATCGTGCCTAACGAGCTAGACTCGAATGTTTTGCCAACTCCTTTATTTCATTCAGGATTATCTATTTCTCATGCTTGTCCTTATTGCGATTTTTACATATTTCCCTCCCCACTTGTATTCATCGGGCGATTATTCACCCCGATGTTGCGTCCCCGACTTTGGGAATTTCTCGGGGCGTGACAGCTGGTGTGGGGTACACATTGATAAGGACCAAAGTCGAGATCGATTCTTTTATCTGACATTAAAAGAATCTAGATCTCTATGGCTTGATGAGATCCTAAGCCTATATGAAGATACCGAAGTATATGCAGATTGTGTATTACTTTGAGTTGCAGTGAAAGGCTCTAGTTGAGCTTGTATATCTGTATCTTGGGTAATAGCAGTTTGTGTATGACTGTCTGGTACTGGAACTAGGTAACCACATCCAGTATAGAATGGTGACATTCCCTGAGCAGCTCAAAAGGTTCGTTATGCTAAAGTCCTGCAGGCTGATTAAGTTCAAGCATAAGTGAAAAAGGTTTGAGTGGATTGACTCAGGAAAATAAGATGTTAATTAATTAAATAGCTTGTCAGAGCTTAAATTAATTAACGAATGTCTGTAACCTTAAATGTGGGGATATACCGAGCCCATGCAACCCGTACCTCAAAACGTGGTAGCAAATAGGTAGGACAGTATTGATTCTCTGGTGGAATGAATAAATATTAATTAATTAATTATATTCTGGGTTGAATATGGGAATTAATTAATTGATAGGCCTTATTTGCTAATTGCATTCTGGTCCCTGGTCTGGCCCATGAAACTCAAGCTCAATAGAAGTCCATTATTTTCCTATAAATAGGCCTCAGTTCCTCAGATCTCAACACACCACAAGATCATAAGTTGCACACAGCAAACCAGGTTTTGGGAGCTGTGGTGATTGACTAGATCTGAGAAACGAGGAGGAAATTCTGCTTCTCAACCGGGCAAGGAATCTGAAGGGAATCTTCACCAGATATTCAGATTGAGTAGGGATACAGATCAGAAGATCAGATCAGGAGGATTATCTTAATTCTTATCTCTCCTTCTTGTTTTCGAAAATTGCTTACTAATTTTCATAGAAACGACGGGCAGCCGCGCGGCCAACAGCCGGCCAGGCGCGGTGCGGGGGTCTCGGGATGGCGATGCGGGGAGGTGGCCACCTGCCGGGATGGTGAGCGAGGGCGGACTGGGCGCGACGGGTGCGCGTAGCGCAGTGGAACCCTAGGGTTTGCACGCTCGTACGTAGCACCCACGGGCGTTCGCCGGTGGCAGGCGTGCGCTCTCCAGGCGGTGACGGCGGGACCTGGTGGTGCGGCGTGGGCTCGGGAGGCAGAAGCCGGCGACGGCGGTCGGGGGGGCGCGGCTGCAGCCAGCGCAATCCCTAGGGTTTGCGAGTGCGAGCAGGGGCGCACGTCTCCTCTGCGCCTTGTGCATGTTTCCGGCAAGCCTAAGTGAGCCGATGGTGGAGAAGATGGTGCACGGCGGTTCGGGCAATTGTCGAGGCAAGCCGGGGCGGCGACATGCGAAATGGGTGACGACCGGAGGAGGCGGAATTGCGGGCTGCAACCCATGCACGTACGTGCATGACTGTTGCGCGATCCCGAGAGCCCTCGCGGCGGCGGTGGTTCGCCAGTGGTGGCTCGTTGGGCCGAGTTCTCGCGTGCTATTGGGCTTGCAATGTGTGCCTAGGCCTGCGATTTGGTTAACTGGCCCAGTTGTCCAATTTTCTGATGGATCAAATCTTGGAGGCCCAGATTCAGAAAATAAATTCAGATCACAGTCCAAGTAGTGGGAGCTCAGTCGAAGATCTGTAAAAATAATTCCAACGCGTAATAGTTAGAATTTTTTTTTTTTTATCATGGGGCCACGAGGACATTTTTTATTTGTTTTATTATTTGTCTTCGCATGATATATGTGTTTAATATTAATTGCGTAGCATATAAGCATGTTGTAGATAATAGGAGCACATTTACTGCTTTTATTTACAGCTTTAAAGCATGCTATGTGATTTATTTTGTGTAATTAATTATAACTATAAATTCGGGGTTCATGTTATGCATGATAGAATTTCAACAGTGTTATAATTATGGCTAGATATAATAATCTGTGCAATTGAACCTTATGAATTAAAAATTACTAAGCTCATAATTTAGTAAGACCTCCACAAAGCGATCCTTTATTGGAAGTGGGTAATTTATTAGGTAAACGTCTACATGTGTAGCTTACTTAATTTATTATTCATAAGTTCTAATAGATAGGATTTCTTAAAACAAACATTTATTTCATGTGAGAAGTGGGAGTTCATGCGTAAACGTCTACATGTGTAGCTTGCGTGTTGAATTTTCATAAGTTCTCTAGGGATTGAATTAAATGAGATAACCTTATTTTAGGGATCAGGTGTGTTCTAATAGGTCTTTATATGGGAGGGTTGACTTTGGTGGTAAGCTAGCTTAGATGTTATCCAGAGTCTAACTCATTTGTGATGTCCCTGCTCAGTAGGATAATATGGTCTTAAGTTAGTCTCCAATTATTAATTCCATTTGTCTAACTCATTAAGTGTTTTGTTGTAAACGTCCACATGTGTGGCTTGCAATAGTAATACTTAGGCAAATTGGAGGAAACATTAATATTGCTTTATCATAAGGTTTCAATATTTAATTGTTTCAATAGTTTGCGACTATGTTTTAATTTATTGTTTTCACACATGTCTATTGCTCACGTTGTCAACCTCTTAATAACAAACCCTTTAACTGGTCCGAATTTTCCTGAATGGAAGTTTTGCTTCATGGAAATACTCTGCACTGCAAAACATACCCATGTGCTTTACATGGACCCTCTATCTCCCTAGTATTGGAACTGAACTTGCAAGGAGCGAGAGTTCTATGAAAGATGGGTAGCTTCTGATGAGTTTGCCCGCAGACTCATCATGAACAGTCTATCTAGAGAATTAAAGCTCAAGTATAAGAAGTACCAAACTGCTGTTGAGATATGGAGGGATCTTGTGAAAGTCTATGGGAAGGTGAGACGAACTGTCAGTTATAATCTTGTGGAGGACCTGGTCTGCAAGAGGATGACTGATGGGAGTTCGTTGCTACTGCACTTCGTCAGTATGATGAGAATTATGAGAAAGTACAGAAAGAGAGGTGGACAAGTCAGTAAGCTGGTGGAAATAAACATTGTCCTACACTCTCTGTCTGATTCTTATAATGATTTCATCAAGTCCCTCAGTACCAGGCGCGAGTTTACTCTTCCTGAGTTATTCTTAGCCCTGATGCGAGAGGAATCTGACCTTAGAGCATTGGAATTTGCTCCAACTTTGTCAGCTTTTGACAAGACAGTTGCTGAAGCAAAAGAAATGCTTAAAACGTTAGATGAAGTTGATCTAGCAGAAGATGCCATCAGGCCATGCAAGCGCAAGCGAAGTGAAGTAGATTGTCTAGTGCTTGGCACGAGTAGACAAGGTACGTCATGTGCATTTATAACGGAAACATGTTTAGCATCGGTTTCTACCCATTCTTGGGTAGTGGATACTGGAACTACTGATCATGTTTGTTATACTTTGCAGGGGTTCAGGCCGACAAGGCAGCTGAAGCATGACGAGATTACCATCTCAATGGGCAGCGGAGAGCGAGTCTCAGCAGTAGCCATTGGAGATTTTACTTTATGCTTTGAAAACAATGTTTTGATTTTCAGAGATGTTTTATATGTGCCGATTTTTCGGCGGAACTTAATTTCAGTTTCCAAGTTATTTAGTGATATTCAATTATTTTTTATAATGGAGTTTCTGTCATTGGTAATAACGGTGTTATCTGTCATGGCAAACTGATTGACTCTCTCTATATCATTGATTGTATGCACAAATCTTCCGTGAATGTTGCAAACTCATCCAATAATAATAATCATTTAAAGAGAAAGTTTTCTTCCGATGAGGATCAAACATATCTCTGGCACTTGAGACTTGGTCACATCAATCTAAAGAGGATTAAAAGATTAACATGCGATGGGCTCTTGGATTGTTTTCAAGTGGTACCGCATCAAATCTGTGAATCCTGTATAGAGGGAAAGATGACGACCAGGCCTTTTAAGGCAAGTCAGTCTCGAGCTGAAGATGTGTTGGAATTGATCCACTCTGACTTATGTGGACCAATGTCCACGCAAGCTCGTGGAGGTTATGAGTACTTTGCCACATTTATTGACGAATACTCAAGATTCGGATATGTCTATTTGCATCGCCACAAGTCTGAATGCTTTGAGAAATTCAAAGAATTTAGGATTGTGGTAGAAAAGAAGCTAGGTAAGACTATGAAGACACTACGATCAGATCGTGGTGGAGAATACCTCAGTAACGAGTTCTTGCAGTACTTGTCAGACAACGAGATTACATCGCAGTGGACTGTACCAGGAACCCCTAAACAAAATGGTGTGGCGGATAGAATAAATAGAACTCTCTTGGAAATGGTCAGGTTGATGATGAGTTATGCAAGCTTGCCAATTTCGTTTTGGGGATATGCCTTGGAGACAACGACCTACTTGCTTAACCTGGTACCTTCTAAATCAGTTCCTAAAACGCCTCTGGAACTCTGGTATGGGCGAAAGCCAAGTTTGAACAGAGTGAGGGTTTGGGGTTGTCCAGCATATGTGCTAACAAAGGAACCTGATAAGTTAGAAAGTAAGTTTAAGCTGATGTTGTTTGTAGGATATCCCAGGCAAACGAAAGGTGGTTACTTTTATTGTCCTGAGAATCAGAAAGTCATTGTCAGTACCAACGCAAGATTCTTGGAGGACGAATATGTAAGAAACCACAAATCCAAGAGTGAAATTATCCTACACGAGCTTGAGGATAAGGAAGCAATTCCATCAGGAAAGCCCAATGTAGAGGTAAATCCACCTGTAACAGGTGAGGCTATACCAACAATGCCACTAATGCAAGGCATGGGACCAATGCGTACTGTGCCAACTACTAACACAGTTCAGATGCCTCGTCGCAGTGGGAGGGTTGTCCACCAACCCGAAAGGTATATGTTCGTGGGAGAGTCCTCTGACTTGATCCCAGAAAACAGACTGGATGATACCGATCCCTGGACATATGACGAGGCGGTATCTGATAAAGATGCAGACAATTGGTTGATCGTCATGGATTCGAAAATAGAATCCATTACGGCTATGGATGTATACCAGAAAACTGATTTGCCAGATGGCTGTTGAGCCATAGGGCGCAAATGGGTATACAAAAGAAAGAAAGGAGCGAATGGTGAAATTACAGTTTTCAAAGCAAGGCTGGTGGCGAAGGGTTATAGTCAGAAAGAAGGTGTAGACTATGACGAGACCTTCTCACCGGTAGCCATGCTTAAGTCCATTCTGTAGGGTTTTTCCGTGAACCGAATCACCAAAACCAAACTGAACCGGATCGATCTATGGATATTGCCCATAATTAAATATTCTCAAAACCCTAGCATGCTCCTATGAATTTAATACATAATTGTGGATTGAGAGATTACCATAAATCCGTAGTGTCTGTACCGATCTTTTGCGTTTGAATTCCAAAATCCAATTCAACCACGCAATCCAAATTTGTCTGCGGAAACAGAAATTAGAACCCTAATTTCAAACAAATTCGAAAATAAGAAAGAACAAAGAAAAGAATCTGTTCTCCAGATTAGATCTTCAGATCTGTATCCCAATGCAGATCAAATATGCTACTGGTGAGGATTCCACAGATCTGTATTCTGAGCAGGACCAGAA
Organism: Plectranthus barbatus; assembly: GCA_026898455.1. Taxonomy (NCBI): domain Eukaryota; kingdom Viridiplantae; phylum Streptophyta; class Magnoliopsida; order Lamiales; family Lamiaceae; genus Plectranthus; species Plectranthus barbatus. Next base: position 110,840 of record JAPKLW010000624.1, on the reverse strand, counting down.
TCGAAATTCTCCTCCCTTCCAGTTGAAATCGGCGCCCACTCTCTCTCTGCCTCTAGGGTTTCACTGATTTGAATGTGTTCAAAAGTCGGCTAGGGTTTCCAGAGAGAGTAGTCTATTTATAGACCCAGGGTTTTATCCCTGATGGGCTACTGGGCTCAATTCAGCATATTTATTTGGGCCAGCCCTTGGACCTAATGCAAATAATAAAGTGGGCCTATAAATTCCCATGTCCACAACCCAGGACACAATTAATTAATTAATATTAATTCTTTTTCACCACAGAATTAATACTGACCTACCCCTTTATTACCACGTTGTGAGAACGGGTTGCATTAATTGAGAATCCCCATATTTAAGGTTACCGGACATTCATTAATTAATCGGAGCCTCTGACAAGCTCTAACTACAATTAATTAATATCTTATTATTCCTGAGTAGTACCACTCAAACCTTATCACTCGTGCCTGAACTTAATCAGCCTGCAGGACTTTGGCACGATGAATGTTATTGAGCTCCTCAGGGAATGTCCCCATCCTATTACTCGGATATGGTTACCTAAGTTCAGTCTCAGGCGGTACTACACGAACTGCTGTTACCCAAGATGCGGATATACGAGCGCGCTGTGTTGGCTCTCCACCATGACAAGTCAAAGCAACAGTCAACCCGTGCAAACCCCTGAACCTTCGTTAGGGTTTGGACTCAATTAATATAACGAGATCTTTTATTCGCTGATGTCAGACAGACGAATATATCTCACTGCGGTCCATCAATACGCCACCTCTGCGTACCAGCATGTCAAGTAACCAAGACAGACTACTTATTCCGACAATGCCGCAGCCATCCGGACAGACGTATCCTCATACGCTATCTCGGCTGTGATCATATTTATGTCTTACTAGGTTAAGTGATCATGTTTATGTCTCACTAGGTCAAGTGATCATACTGTCTTCTGCGATCTACAACACGCCGTATGATCGTCCCTATCGGTGAGACAAGAGGATACCATTGTTCATACATGTACGATTGTTAACAGATAGGAGAAATAAACCGTTGTATACACATTGTAATAAATGCTTTCAGTATACAAAACCCATCAATCTCCCACTTATACTCAAAGCATAACTAAGCTATTACAGAGTATACAGTCCGTCTATCTAGTCTGCTGTCTTTAACCACTATTAGTGGTCGGCATCCACCTCAGACCCAGCTCACGAATATGTCTTTCGTAAACTTTCTGCGGCAAGCTCTTTGTAAACGGATCAGCAAGATTGTCAGCAGTGTCAATCTTCTTAATCATCACATCGCCCCTTGATACGATTTCTCGTATGATATGGTACTTTCTCTCTATGTGTTTGCTTGCCCTGTGAGACCGCGGTTCCTTTGAGTTTGCCACCGCACCAGAGTTATCACAATAAATTGTGATGCTCCTCGGCAAACTCGGGATCATGCCCAACTCTAAAAGGTAGTTCCGGAGCCACACCCCCTCTTTCGAGGCGTCGGAGGCGGCGACATATTCCGCCTCCATGGTGGAGTCAGCAATGCATTTCTGCTTTGAGCTCCTCCAAGATATAGCTCCACCTCCCAGGGTAAACACATAACCTGAGGTCGATTTCTTCTCATCCTGGTCCCCTTGGAAATCCGAGTCCGTATAACCCACAGGGCACAAATCCTCACTTTGATAAACTAGGCAGAAATTCCTAGTTCTTTTCAAATACTTGAGGATATGCTTTACAGCAGTCCAGTGCGCCTGTCCAGGGTTAGACTGATATCTAGCTACCATGCCAACGGCATAACAGATATCTGGCTTGGTACACAGCATCGCATACATGAGACTACCCACAGCCGAAGCATATGGTACAAGACTCATTTCGTGTTTCTCCCGCTGTGTCTGAGGACACTGCCCACTAGAAAGACGAACGCCATGTCGGAAAGGTAGCAAGCCTTTCTTGGCGAGTTGCATGCTGAACCGGGCTATCACAGTATCCACATAGGACGCCTGGGATAAACTCAACATTCTTCTTTTACGATCTCGTAAGACCTTATCCCAAGAATGTAGCCAGCTTCACCCAGATCCTTCATTTGGAACTGTTCAGATAACCAAACCTTGATTTCGGACATCACTCCCTCGTTGTTTCCAAATAGGAGTATGTCATCAACGTATAGTGCAAGGAAGACCATGCTCCCACTGACACAAAGTTGGTAAACACAACTTTCGTTTTCTAACTGTGCAAATCCATAGGATTTAATCACATCGTTGAAAAGTAAGTTCCACGACCTTGAAGCTTGCTTAAGTCCATACAAGGACTTCTTAAGCTTCCAGACAAGATGTTCTTCGCCCTTGCTTATGTAACCCTCGGGTTGCTGCATATAGATGTCTCTTCCTTCTTCAAGGTAACCTTTTAGAAAAGCGGTTTTGACATCCATCTGCCAGATCTCGAGGTCCATATGCGCAGCTATGGCAAGGAGTATCCGGATGGATTTGAGCATGGCTACGGGTGAAAAGGTTTCGTCATAGTCAATGCCCTCTTTTTGACTATAACCCTTTGCCACCAGCCTGGCCTTGAAAGCCGTAATCTTTCCATCTGCCCCTTTCTTTCGTTTGTATACCCATTTGCACCCTATGGCCCTAAAGCCATCCGGCAAATCAGTTTTTTGGTATACATCCATAGCAGTTATGGATTCAATCTCAGAATCCATGGCGACTTGCCATTTGGCAACATCCTTGTCCTGCACTGCCTCTTCGTAAGTCAATGGGTCAGAGTCCTCATGTCCGTCTTCCGGGCTCAAGTCCGAAGACTCACCCACGAACATGTACCTTTCTGGCTGGAAATTAACTCTCCCACTGCGACGAGGCATCGGTGCCGTGTCAGTAGTAGGTGCAGTGACTTGTGGTCCTGCACCTTGCACTAAAGAACGTGTCTGTGGTGTTGTACCTCTCACAGGTGCACCCACATCTACACGTTCCCCTTCCCTTGGAATTGCATTCTCGTTCTCAATTTCTTGAAGAACGATATCACTCATTGACCTGTGATTACTCACATACTCGTCCTCCAAGAATCTAGCGTTGGTGCTAACAACGACTCTTTGACTCTCAGGACAGTAAAAGTAACCACCTTTCGTTTGCCTGGGATACCATATGAACAACATTACTTTTGACCTGCTTTCTAACTTATCAGGTTCCTTCGACAGTACGTGTGCCGGACAGCCCCATACTCTAAACTTGCACAAACTAGGTTTGCGATCAAGGAAGAACTCAAAAGGCGTCTTAGGAACTGATTTAGAAGGCACCACATTAAGTACGTATGCTGCTGTCTCCAATGCGTAGCCCCAAAACGAAATTGGTAAGTTTGCATAACTCATCATTGATCTTACCATCTCTAGAAGAGTCCTATTTCTTCTCTCAGCTACACCGTTTTGCTGGGGAGTACCCGATGCAGTCCATTGGGATGTAATCCCATTTTCTGACAAATACTGCAGAAACTCGTTACCGAGGTATTCGCCACCGCGGTCAGATTGCAGCGACTTGATAGTTTTCCCGACCTTCTTTTCTACCTCAGCCTTGAACTCTTTGAATTTCTCAAAGCATTCAGACTTGTAGCGAAGCAGGTAAACGTATCCGTACCTTGAGTAATCGTCAATGAAAGTGACGAAGTACTCGTACCCTCCACGAGCCTGCGTGGACATCGGTCCACATAAGTCAGAATGGATCAACTCCAACACTTCCTCTGCTCGAGACTGACTAGCCTTGAAAGGCCTAGTTGACATCTTGCCCTCGATGCATGATTTGCAGACTTGATAAGGTACAGCCCGGACTAAGTCCAATGTACCGTCATCTGCAAGTCTCTGAATCCGCTTCAAGCTGATGTGACCCAGTCTCAAGTGCCAGAGATATGTAAGATCCTTATCAGAAGAAGTAAGTTTTCTCTTCCTAGGATTATCAATTACGGATGAATTACATGCAATACTTGCGGACATATTTTGATCGAAGTAGCATAAAGAGTACAAATCAACACAATGGATAACATTGTTACTGCCAATGATAAAATCATAAATAACAAATATCCATAGAAAGTTGATAAAATTTGTCCTGTCGATAAACCACGGCCCACAAATAAACTCTCAAATGTACTTAAAACATCAAAATATGAGGAAAGGAAAAACTTCATGAAGTTCCGTCATAAAACGTTGCCTTCATCCAGTTTGGTATCTTCTTGCCATCATTCACCAGCCTTGTCGGCATGGTCCCCTGCAAAGTACAACAACATGATTAACAAGTCAGCACTTACAGCTCTGGAAGAGCAACAACTAACTCTAATCATGCTTGCAGTCATACATGCAAAATGGCATACCTTGTCTAGCTTTGTTGGCTTGACAATCTTTCCTCCAATGTCCTTTCTTACCACACCTGAAGCACCTGTCCCTTTCAGTCGCCACCTTAGGCTTTTTTTCAGCCCCACCATCCTTCATAGGTGTCTTCTTGGCCCATTTCTTAATCCCTTTCTTCCGCTTCATACCTTTTGGTACAACAGAGAGATCACCAGAAGTGGCCAAGGCAACCTTCTGAGGGTTCATAACCGATTCAGCTGCCATCAAGTCATTGAGTAACTCGTTAAGAGTATACTCTTTCTTGTTCATGACAACATTCAGTCTAAAACTCTCAAAGGACTTGGGTAGAGAGTTTAGTATGATATCGACCTTAGATACCTCCACCATGCACTGTCAGTTCATCCATGAGGTGAGTCATGGTAACAACGTGCTCTCTCACTGAGGTGCCATCAGTCATTTTCTTACTCACGATTTCTTTCATGAGATTGAATCTGACAGCTCTATCAGTTTCCCCATAGGTCGCCGTCAGACTTAACATAATGTCATAGGCATCCCTATGGTGCTGATGTTGCTGCTGCAAGACTTTCGACGTAGTGGTCATCATGTAGCACTTGACTACATTGTTTGATTTCTCCCACTTGTTATAAAAGTCTATATCCAGTTGACTGGATTCAGCAGTTGGCACTTCGGGACGAAGTACTTGCAGAACGAACATATGTTCTTCTGCAATCAGGAGGTATTCGAGATTGCGCTTCCATTCCAGGAAGTTCGGACCAGTTAGAGTGTTTTGTGCGAGAATGTTGATCACATTAGACATAGACATATCTGAGACAATAAGGAATCTTAAATAAGAACATATATGTTGAACTTCGAAAACAAATGCATTGAAAACCTTTTAATAAATCAAATACAAATGTTTTCCACTAATTGCCCAAGAGTTCCCACCGCAAGCTACACTCGTAGACGTTTACGATGTCACCCTCAACCAGAACTGTGGGTTTTAAGCCCCAATCCATTTAATTTCACTACCATGTTAGGATGCTTTTGACACTAGAAACTAATAATTAGTGAAAACCTTAGACCAAGCCATCTCTCAAGAACAGGGATGCAATTCTTGCATTATATTCTAAGATGCTTCTAAGCAATTAACCACAAATTTAACTCCGGCCAAAAGAGACAGTTTAGCATGGCACGTAACCATACCGCACAGCCCTTAAAGCTTTTGTTATCTTTAATTTAAATCAATCCTAGAATACTTGTGAAAGAGGTCTACGCAAGCTACACTCGTAGACGTTTACGCAAAGCCCTCCCACTATTCACATAATTTAAATTGTTTGTCTAGAAATCCCAACAACCGTACCCATGCACCTCCGGGAACTAGCAAGCTACACTCGTAGACGTTTACTAGAACGAGAGATACACTTACAGCCTAGGACCGCTTTGTGGAGGTCTATTGATTTTAATTAAAAAATCAGCTTAGTATTTTTCTTTTAAAAGGTTTCTTTATGCGCACACATAATTTCCTTTTGTCATTATATTTTCTAAATTTTTGCATGTAATTAAACAAGCCCAAAAATTCCCAAAATATAATCCAATAAAAGAAATTAATCACATAAGCATGCTTGGAAAGCTGTAAATAATAAAAGCAGTAAAACATGCTTTTCCTATTATCTACACATGCTTAATTGCGCACATAAATAAATCACATATCATACGAGGACAATTAAAGCAAACAAAAATTCCTCGTGGCCCCAAAATAAATAGAAAATAAAAATCTATCTATTACAAATTTGAATTTTGAATTTAATGGATAAATTCAAATCTTCTCAAATCTTCAAGGGCCTTCAAATCTTGATACACCAAATCTTTTGGATTTTTAGGCCTTTGTGATCTGATGATTTGCCCTAACCCTAATGCAAACCTAGGGTTTACACAGGATTGCACAAACCACCAAAACACAAGCCACCGCGACAAGACAGCAGCAGCCGACGACGACCGGAGCCGCCGCCAACCGCCGCCGCCGCCGGCCCAGCCTCGCGCCCAGCGCCGTGGGTGCTGCCCTCGTGTGCCGTGCGCGCGCCGCACGCCCTCGGCCGCGCCTGCTGCGCCGCCGCCGTTGTCCACCGTGCCCGGCCCTCCGTCGGCTCCGTCTTCGTTCTTCGTCCTCGACCCGTTCAATTACAAATTTAAAATTACAGAAACTATTCTATTAAAATTTCAAATCTATTCTAATCATGGATTTTCTCATGATTTTACAAAACAATTCAGCCCTACATGGATAAACCACCGCGGGCTGAATCAACGGGTTGCCACGAGGAACAAAAACCAACATCCACAATAATAAATTCATACATGCATAATATCGAATTTAATTATGAACAACAGAGCCATAAATCAGAAACCTGGCTCTGATACCAATTGTAGGGTTTTTCCGTGAACCGAATCACCAAAACCAAACTGAACCGGATCGATCTATGGATATTGCCCATAATTAAATATTCTCAAAACCCTAGCATGCTCCTATGAATTTAATACATAATTGTGGATTGAGAGATTACCGTAAATCTGTAGTGTCTGTACCGATCTTTTGCGTTTGAATTCCATAATCCAATTCAACCACGCAATCCGAATTTGTCTACGGAAACAGAAATTAGAACCCTGATTTCAAACAAATTCGAAAACAAGAAAGAACAAAGAAAAGAATTTGTTCTCCAGATTAGTTCTTCAGATCTGTATCCCAATGCTGATCAAATCTGCTACTGGTGAGGATTCCACAGATCTGTATTCTGAGCAAGACCAGAATCGAAATTCTCCTTCCTTCCAGTTGAAATCGGTGCCCACTCTCTGCCTCTAGGGTTTCACTGATTTGAATGTGTTCAAAAGTCGGCTAGGGTTTCCAGAGAGAGTAGTCTATTTATAGACCCAGGGTTTTATCCCTGATGGGCTACTGGGCTCAATTCAGCATATTTATTTGGGCCAGCCCTTGGACCTAATGCAAATAATAAAGTGGGCCTATAAATTCCCATGTCCACAACCCAGGACACAATTAATTAATTAATATTAATTCTTTTTCACCACAGAATTAATACTGACCTACCCCTTTATTACCACGTT
>JAPKLW010000624.1:11430-103000 GCA_026898455.1 Plectranthus barbatus | reverse complement strand
CCATTGTTCATACATGTACGATTGTTAACAGATAGGAGAAATAAACCATTGTATACACATTGTAATAAATGCTTTCAGTATACAAAACCCATCACATTCTTATACTCCTAGCCATAGCAGCACATAAGGACCTGGAAATCTGGCAGATGGATGTCAAAACCGTGTTTCTGAACAGGTACCTTGAAGAAGGTAGGGACATCTATATGCAACAGCTAGAAGGTTATGTGCAGAAGGGCGAAAAACATTTGGTCTGGAAGCTAAAGAAGTCGCTGTATCGACTTAAACAAACTTCACAGTCATGGAATCTGCGTTTTGATGATGTGATTAAATCCTATGGATTTTCACAATGTTCAAACGAAAGTTGCATGTACCGTCTATGTGTCAGCGGAAGCGTGGTGTTCCTTGCACTTTATGTAGATGATATTCTCCTATTTGGCGACAATGTGGAAGTATTGTCGGGCATAAAGGGGTGGTTATTGATCGCTAAATTATTTAACAAGCGACTTAGCAAAGCTAATAATATAACGGCAAATGAAAATTATCGATCCCACAGGGAATGAAACGACGAAAAATCCTAAATACTAAATCAGGCGTTCTTAAAATACTGGTTAGGAAAAACAAAGTTTTGGGTTTTGGTTGTTTTGCAAATCATAATCCTTGTAAGTAAAAAGTAAACAGTAAATTAAAATACTTTGGTTGAAAACGGTTATAAGAATTACAGATTCTGGGAATATCTCCTTATCAAGTATGACATGGATGAATAAATTGATTATTTCCCAATTTTAATTCCTCATCGTAGTGAAGCATTAGAAAAGTATTACGAACTTCTTTGTTGGACAATTCGTAAAGTAGATTAATCAATTACCTATCTCCGCTCGGTCTCAAGATAAATTAATTAACTCCAAAGATCTACAAATGTATTCCTACAATCAATCTCCTTCAGTTACGACAAGAAATCAGATTATATTGTGAAAATCTCTTTCGATTGAAAACTATTACAGTTACGTCTCAAGTAATCAACTAGTTAATCTTAAGATGTGGCCAACAAACTCAAGATTATGGAATAAACTCAGATTTCACAAACTACGAAGGGAAAGGGAAAATAACTCAATTAATCAAAACATGTATACATTGATAATTCGAAACCCTAGAATCTGAGGAAGAGATTAGTTACACATATTCAAAATAATATTCATCATAGAAGAATAAAACCTGAATTGCATAAAAATCGGAATCCGAAAATAATCCCACAGAACTCTGTCTTCAAACATAAACTTCGAAAACCTTGAGAAACTCTAATTAATCTTCAATACTAAATTCTTGTAAGTATTCTAATGTCTCTCTCTCTAAAAAACGAATTTGCATGGATTTTTATAATAGTGGAGAATGTATCATACAATATCTAGGTGTAGATATGGCTTTATCTCCAAAACAGATGCAGACTAGGATTCCCGAACTCGCGTTGATCATGGGAGATTGGCGTCCATCGACGCTGGTGAAGTACCTTCGTTGATCGACGTGGATGCTGCCTCCGTCGATCTTCTCTTTTCTTCCTTCGTCGATCGCTCCTTCTTCATTCTCCTCGTCGATCGACGAGACATCCTCGTCGATCGACGTGGACCTGAAACTGGAAATCCAGCTCTTCTATGTTTATGGCCAAAACTCTGCATGATTCATCAAACACAACATTACGGGCACAAAAGCCAATTCATGCACAAAAACGATCTTTACACCACACATTCAGTCAAAGAACAACCAGATAAGTTGGTGAAAATCCTAACTTATCAACTCCCCCAAACTTAAACCATTGATCGTCCTCGATCAATTCACAGAAAAGAATTCTAATCAAATGCAGATACAAGTGTGCAATGCCTCACAAGCTTCTTTTGCAATCTAAGTATCACTTATTCATATAAACCATGCAATCCAAACAAATTCTAATTGTTAAACTATTGAGGAGGAACCTCACTGGGAAGTGTTTGCACTCATCGCTCAATCAAGTAAAAAGGCTTTGAAATTCACTCATACAAAGTTTTAGTTTACCTCACTATAGGTTTGATAAATTTCTCATCTCTCCACTGCTTGTTAGTGTGGTTTTTCAGGGAATCAGAAAGGGCTTGATTTGGTTGTAATGTGTTTTACCTAAGAGGTAGGATATTTTTGGCTAAGTGACTTAAAATATTTCATTCCAACACCAAGTCTCTAGCATATCTTGCCCACATGATTTTTTTCTTTTAACACACAATCTTGTTCCTTCTCCTTCGTAATTTTCAGGGTTCGAAATTTATTTTGGCTTTTGTGAACTACACATATGAAGTTTTTCTTCTCAATTTTTTTTCTCTTCTCTTTTCATTCATATTCACCAATGTTCACTCATTTTTTTTTCGAAATTTACCCTTAGGAACCTTTAATTTTGCACACAACCTCATATCACAATCTCACAGTTTTCATCCTCCAATAAATCACAGTTTCTTGTTCATCAACCCTCCTAATCAAAGAAAGAAAAAATTTTCAAGGCTCAAGGGGGTTGCAAGTGAAAATTCAAGGCGAGTGTATGGGAGATGGGCTACGAAAGAACATGCCTAAAATCATTTTCACCTTATTACCACACTTAATGCAACCTCGAGAGAGAAATTCATCAAATTCTAGGAAGTAAATCTAATGACTTTGTCACTCATCAAACGAAAAGATGGAATAATTTCTCACAAGGTAGAAATTTTTGTTACTCCTCAACAATTACCCAATTCTGAACAATTATCATGCAAAAATTTATATTTCAAAGATCAACTTATCAAGCAAAGCAGCTTCTATCATCGGCTACTCTATCACATGGATTATCATTCTTAATGAGCAAATATCTCAATTATCAATCAACAATTCAATTCCAAGGAAAGACAAGTATTCAATTCCAACACCAACATAATCAAAAGTAGTTCCGACTGTCCTATGTTCAAAAGCTCCTAAAACAATACTCAAGACTATTCAACTCAGAACAAGTACCACAAATCAAGAGTTCAAAACTTATTCAACACAGAACAAGTATCACAAATCAAGAGTTCAAAAATATTAATTTTGAGTGAAAAGCCTTGCAGAGAGCAATTGTTCACACTGAAGCAAAAGAACAAGGATGGTGATGGTTAAGAAAAAATAAAAATCAAAAACAAAAACAGAAAAACAACGAAACAACAAAAAATTAAAACAAAGCAGGAAAATAAAAACAAACAAACGTTTCCCTTTTCCTATTCTCATCCCCCCAAACTTGTTCCACTCAAAGGAGTGAACAAGTTTGAAAGTTAGATAAGGAAAAAGGAAACGGTACCTCATTCCTCCTCCGGAGGATTCTCCATCTCAACATCGGGGGCAGGCCAAACGAGAAGTCGCCGCCGGCGGTCCTGGCGCTCTCTGTGGCGTCGGAGGAAGACAGAGTCGGGCTGGGTGTTCAGGAGAAGGCACTGCATCTGCGTGTCGAGGGTGTTGAGCCTCGTGGTCACGTGCTGACGAAAAGTCGCCTGCCGGGTGTGCTCATCGGCATGCAAAACAGCCTGCTGCTGCATGAACTGGTACATCATTGCCAGATCCACTCCTCCGGAAGATGAAGACTCTCCCGCAAAATGGCCGGACAAATGCCCACCAGTCTGATCGTGAATCCGCTCTCCTCCTCCATCGTGTCTGTCATCCTCTGGCGCCTCCTCCTCGGGCCCTTCTGGAGGTGTCTGTGGTTGTCGCTGGTCGGGCTGAGTTAGCGGTCGGTGACAAAGTCGGAAGGTGCTGGGACCTCCCTGTGCTCCGACCATGAGCCTCAAGTGGGCTGGTGTGCTCATCAACCAATTATCACGAAAGTGATAATCAGTGATGCGAGTGAGGTTCCTCTGTGGCAGTGGGAACCTGTCCCCATTAGACATCCCCAGGGACCAACCCGCATCTCGTGGTGACAGCATCAACATCTTCACCAGAGCCCCGGTGCCGAGTCCTCGGCTGTCCTCCTCAAGCGACTCGATCTCAGACAGATCGATGCCCACATACTCCGCAATCGGGGTAATCAATCCCCCGCTCCAGATGTTGCCCTTGGAGGCCTTGATCTGATGCCTCCACTGGTCTATGACCAACGCCGCAAAACTGAACTCCTCGCCGGTCAGCATGCAATAGATGGCGTACAATTCCCCCACTCTCACCTTGCCGCTCTCGTGTCTGCCTGTGATGGACACCCCCATGCATCTCTGGAGATACCGGAACACTGGATTGTCGATGGAGGAAGCCTTCAGGTTCCCCGAGTCAAACTCCCGCAAGTCCTCCTTAGCATCAGCTGCTATCTGGCTCCAGAAGCGGACAATGTCAAAGCTCGGGGGAAGAAAACCAACTCCCCCTTTCCGGATGCCCCAAATCTCCTCAAGCATGTCCATTGGTATCTCGTAGTGTTCATTCAGCAGCTGGACCTCTGGCTGGACCTCATAAACATGGAGTGAGGCAAGAAACTCCAAGACAAGCGACGGATAGGTCGGCCACCGTGCTGTCATCCAAGCACTCCAGTCTACTCGCCGAAGAAGAGCCTCCACGTCAGCTCAAATTCCCAGCAGATGCATTGTTTCCGGGCATGGGTAAAGTGTTTGTCGGACGGCAAACTCGTCGCTCATGAGTTTCCGAAAGCGTCGCTCATGAGCCTTTTTTGCGAAGGTGGGTTGGAAGTCCATAATCAATCTACAAGGGTAGTGGAAAAAAATGTCAGAGCTCCTTAGAGCAACTTCACAGCATTCCCAACATTACAACAATCAAATGTTCAATTGTCCACAAAATGTCTCTACCCATGCAAAATTGATTCGAAATTCATGCAATTCACCCTCTATCCTAGCATATTACATCATTGATTGAAAGAATTTATCTCAAAAATAGCAGGATAAGAACAACACTTCAAACAAGAATTATCCCCCCAATCTACGATCATCAAATTCAAAGCAATCCTAGCTACCCATCCAAGATAAAGAAATGTATCGACTAAAACAATCAACCATATCGATTTATCATCATGGAAAGCAACGAAATCGTCAAAATTGCAAAAATGGACACAAGGGTCCCAAACTCAATTTTCTAACAAAATCATGCTCAAATCCTTCAATCACAAGAAATAATCGAAGAGGAGAGTGTTAGGATACATACCGTGGATGGAAGCGTCGAATTTTGGAGAGAAAAAAAATTCGAGTGGGTGTTTGGAGAGAAAAAAAATCGTGCAAGTGTGTTTATGACTGAGAGGAGTGAGGGTTTTGGGCTTTAAACCCGTCTCTGTCCAGTCCTCAGAATTGTTCGCGTCGATCGATGAGGCATTCCCGTCGATCGACGAAGACAAAACTCTCTCGTCGATCGACGAGGAATTGCGTCGATCGACGTGGTTGAGGTTTCCTCGTCGATCGCTGGCAAGAAGCAGCGATCGACGCATTCCGACAGATGACTGGACCCAACTCAATTCGAACGTTTTCTGAAAAATACGAAATTTGACGGACTCGACTCAACTAACTTGAAAAAAATAACAGAAATAAAGAAAGCAGTAAAGTGTTGGGTTACCTCCCAACCAGTGCTTGGTTTTATGTCGCTAGCTCGACAATACCTATGCTTTCAAGGACGGTTCAAGTAGTACTTCTCCACCGCTTTGATTTGAAGTGGTGTGAAGTATGGTTTCAGGTTCTGTCTGTTCACCTTGAAGTTCTTTCCATCTTGGCCAGCTAGTTCAACTACACCGTTCATAAATTGTCAGATCACGGTGTATGGTCCGGCCCACTTTGACTGTAACTTCCCGGGCATGAATCGGAGACGGGATTTAAAGAGAAGAACTTTGTCACCTGAATGGAAAATATGTGAGCGAATCCTTTTGTCGTGGAACCTCTTTGCTCTATTCTTGTAGATGACATTGTTCTCATAAGCTTCATCTCGGAAGTCTTCTAATTCATTCAATGCCATGGCGCGCTCTTCTGCGGCTGTCCTCCAATCTAGGTTAAGTTCTTTTACTGCTCTCCAAGCCTTGTGCTCCATCTCCACCGGCAGGTGACAGGACTTTCCGAAGATCAGCTGATAGGGTGACGTCCCAATTGGTGTTTTGTAGGCGGTGCGGTATGCCCATAATGCATCATCAAGCACTGCCGCCCACTCCTTTCTTTGCTTCACCGTCTTCTCCAAGATTTGCTTGATTTCTTGGTTGGAAAGCTCCGTCAGCCCATTCCCTTGTGGATGATATGGAGTGGTGACTCGGTGTTTGACTCCGTATCTGGCGAGAAGGGTAGCAAGCCATTTGTTGCAGAAGTGGGATCCCCCGTCGCTTACCAAGGCTCTTGGTGTCCCAAATCGCGTTATCAGTTTCTGTAGGAACTTGATGACTGCCTTGGAGTCATTTGTGACTGTTGGAGTAGCCTCGACCCATCGTGATACGTAGTCCACTGCCAGGAGGATGCATGAGAACCCTTGAGATGGTGGAAAGGGTCCCATGAAGTCGATCCCCCAAACATCAAAGATCTCGACTTTGATGACCGGCGTCTGTGGCATTTCGTTCCTTCGCGAGATGTTGCCGGTCCTCTAGCAGCGATCACAACCCGTTATCCATCCGCGGCAGATCTCGTAGATGGATGGCCAGTAGAATCCGCTGGCAAGGATTTTGAATGTGGTCCGGTTGGCTGAGTGATGGCCACCACTAGGAGATGAGTGGCAGGCTTCGAAGATTTGTTGCCACTCGGACTGAGGCACACAGCGGCGAATGATGCCATCATCACATCTATGCCATAAGTAGGGATCCTCCCAGTAGTAGAATTTGACATCATGCAGAAATTTCTTCCTTGCATATGGAGAAGAGTCCGGAGGGAGAACACTGCCAACCAAGTAGTTGACGAAATCTGCATACCAGGGTGTCTTGGAATCGTACATATCTTTTAATTCCCTAGCAATGCAGATCTGTTCGTCAGGGAATGTCTCCCGGATCATTATCTGCTGATCATCCCCTTCGACCGGTGGCTCGAGTCTTGAGAGGTGGTCGGCAATCACATTCTCGCTCCCTTTTCTGTCCTTGATCTCCAAGTCAAACTCTTGTAGTAATAGTATCCACCGGATCAGCCTAGGCTTGACATCTTGCTTTGCGAACAGATATCTGATGGCCGCATGGTCGGTGAAAACGGTTGTCTTTGAACCTATCAGATATGGTCGGAACTTGTCGAAGGCATAGACAACTGCGAGCATCTATTTCTCTGTGGTGGTGTAGTTGCATTGGGCTGGATTCATGCTCTTGCTGGCGTACTGAATTACATGGAAAAGTCTTCCTTTTAATTGCCCCAATACTGCCCCAACAGCGTAGTCACTAGCGTCGCACATCAATGTGAAGGGCTCATCCCAGTCTGGTGATGTCAGGACTGGTGCTGTTACCAGTGCCTCCTTCAATTTCTCGAAGGCTTTCACACAATTGTCATCAAACACGAAGGAGACGTCCTTCTCCAGAAGGTTGCATAGGGGCCGAGAGATCTTTGAGAAGTCCTTGATAAACCTCCTATAGAATCCGGCGTGGCCTAGGAAACTTCGGACAACTTTAACATTTGTTGGCGGTGGCATTTTTTCAATGGCTATCACTTTGGCTCGATCCACTTCTAGTCCTTCGGCTGATACTCTATGTCCCAAAACAATCCCCTCTCGCACCATGAAGTGGCATTTCTCCCAATTGAGGCATAGGTTTGTCTTGGTGCATCTCTCAAGTACAGTAGCCAGATTCTGCAGACAAATATCGAATGAGCTACCAAAAACTGAGAAATCATCCATGAATACCTCCATGATATCTTCGATTAGATCGTGGAAGATTGCCATCATGCATCTTTGGAAGGTAGCCGGTGCATTGCATAATTCGAACGGCATCCGGCGGTAGGCGAATACTCCATAGGGACAAGTGAATGTTGTCTTGTGTTGATCTTCAGGTGCTACAGCTATCTGGTTGTACCCTGAGTAACCATCAAGAAAACAATAGAAAGGGTAACCAGATAATCTATCAAGCATTTGATCGATGAAGGGTAGGGGAAAATGATCCTTGCACGTGGCGGTGTTCAAGGCTCGGTAGTCGACGCAGAACCGCCATCCCGTGACTGGTCTTATTGCAACTTCCTCTCCATCGTCGTTCTTCACTATCTGCATCCCCCTTTTCTTGGCTACTACTTGTGTAGGGCTCACCCATTTGCTGTCGGAGATTGGGTATATCATGCCATGGTCAAGGAGTTTGAGAACCTCCTTCTTCACAACTTCTTGCATGATTGGGTTCAATCGTCGTTGTGCTTGTCTTTATGGCTTGGCTTCTTCTTCAAGGATGATTTTATGCATGCACAGCAAAGGGCTGATTCCCTTGATATCCCCCAAGGTCCATCCGATGGCGGACTTGTATTTTCGCAGGACTCGCAGCAGTTTCTCTAACTCCCCCTGTGTAAGATAGGCAGAAACAATGACAGGGTAAGTATTATCAGAACCTAGGAATGCGTACCTGAGATGTGCCGGAAGTGTCTTGAGTTCCAGAATAGGTGGATCAGAGCTGGAGCATGGCTGCCTCAGGTTGCTGTCGATCGACGGAGACCCTCCATCGATCGACGTGCTGTTCGCTGCGGCCTCGATCGACGATGCAGTGGCGTCGATCGACGGGGGCTTGTTTCCATATTTTCTGGGTTGTTTTGGCTGTATCGATCAGGTAGTGGCTCTCTTTTGATTTCTTTTTCCCGAATTATTTCCTCAAACACGTCCAGCTCCACGACCAGATCC
Organism: Plectranthus barbatus; assembly: GCA_026898455.1. Lineage (NCBI taxonomy): Eukaryota > Viridiplantae > Streptophyta > Magnoliopsida > Lamiales > Lamiaceae > Plectranthus > Plectranthus barbatus. The sequence goes on along the minus strand of JAPKLW010000624.1, from coordinate 94,243 downwards.
AAGATTTCCTCGGTTGCCTCGTCCAGATTTGTTGACGAGAATAGAGAGTGTTGCAAGCAGTTTTCCAGGAAGTCTGGTTCGCTTTTGAGAGAGGTGAATGGAGAAGACATCACCGGGCTGAAGCAGTTGATCATGTGGCATTCTTCTGTGTAGCTTCCATCATTGTGTTTCTGCATTGCCTTGTAGATCGAGAATGTCACCGACTCATTGTTCACTCTGAATGTGAGTTTGTCGTCTCGAATATCGATCAATGTTCCTCCAGCCTTCAGGAATGGTCTTCCAAGGATCAGGGGAATGATGCGATCCTCTTCCATATCGAGCACCACAAAATCGGCTGGGATAATGAAGTCTTTCACCTTCACCAGCACATCTTGCACAATGCCTTTCGGGTAAGTGACCGATCGATCGGCCATCTGAAGCGAGATTGTTGTGGGCTTGATACTTCCGATCTTCAACCGCTTGAAGATTGACAATGGCATCAGGTTGATTGAAGCACCGGAATCGCAGAGGACTTTCCCAAAGGTCTCCCCTCCGATGACACAGGAGATTGTGAAGGAGCCTGGGTCTTCCCTTTTGATCGGCATCTTCTTTTGGATGATAGCACTACACTCTTCGAAGAGGTTGACCGTCTCATGCTCTAACAAGGGTCGTTTCTGAGAGACCATATCTTTCAGGAACTTGATGTACTCGGGCATCTCTTGCAAGGCTTCGACCAATGGGATGTTGATGTGCACCTTCTTCATTGTCTCCAGAAAACGTGCATACCTTTCATTCATCTTGGTCTTGGCAAACCGCTGCGGAAACGGCAGAGGCGGTTTCTTCGGGGGTGGATCAGGGCCAGGCGTCGATCAATGAGAATCCTTGTCGATCGACGGGGATTTTGATGCTTCGTCGATCGACGGGGGCCTCTCGTTGGTCGACGGGACTTCGTCTGTGCTGCCCTCTTTTTCTTGCTCGATTTCTCCTTCATCCCGGGTATTTGTCCCTACTTGCGTTGGCCCTTCATAAGACTTACCCCCTCGCAGAGTTATGGCGTTCACTTGGTTCCTCTGATTCTGGTTCTTGGGGTTGACCTGAGTGTTGCTCGGGAGTTGTCCTGGCTTGTGTTTCGTCCCAAGGGCATCGGCGATCTGGCTGACTTGATTCTCAATGATCTGCACATGCTTCTGCACCTGGTCAACCTTGGTGTTCACCCCTGATATTTCTTGTTTGAGCTTGGCTACCGTATCAGTGGAGCCTTCCATGAACTTAGCCAAAATTTCCTCGAGATTTGGCTTCTTCTTCTCCACTATCGCCCCATCCTGTACGGCGAATCCTGGTGGTGGTTGCTCTGCAGCTTGAGGGTTTGCGAAGGAGAATCCAGGGTGATTCCTCGCATGATTAAAGGTGTAGGGCTGGTGATGCTGCTAATTGTGTTGCTGAAATCCTCCTCGGTAATTGTTTTGATAGCCGCCCCTTTGAATAAAATTTACCTCAACATTGTCCCCCTCAGTTGGAGCTTGTGTCGCCTCGACAGCAGTGACTGCTTTCTCTTGCTTTAGAGTCGCGAATTCTTCCTTCAGCTTCTTTAGCTCAGTTGCCAGATCAGGTTGTTCGGCGGCTTTCTCCACTACTTTCTCGATTGCTTTCACAGGCCGAGTTCGGCATGAGGACCACCTTTGAGTGTTGTTAGCCATCTTTTGGAAGAATTCCATGGCCTTCTTTCCGCTCTTTGTCATGACGGAGTCACCCAGTGTGGTGTCTACCAATTTGACGGTCTTTTCATTGAGCCCTTCGTAAAAGACCTCTGCCTGTTCTCCTGGCGGAAAACCATGTTCGGGGCATGATCTCAGCAACTCTTTGAATCGATCCCACGTCTCACTGAAGCTTTCATTGGGTCGTTGAGCGAACCTGATGATTTCTTTTCTTCGCTGCCTGATGACATTTGGAGGGAAAAAGTCTTCCAAGAACTTATTCCTCAGCTCAGTCCATGTGCTTATGCTCCCCTTGTCCAGTGCAGTGAACCATGATTGTGCCTTATCCCGCAGAGAGAATGCGAACAGACGCATTTGGATGGCACTCTTGCTGACTCCTACGATTTTGACAGTGTTGCACAGCATAAGGAACTTATCCAGATGTGCATAAGGATCTTCAGCTGGTCTTCCTCCAAATTGGTTTTGCTGCACCATCTGCACCAACCCGGTCTTCAATTCAAAATTGTTGGCATTGATGCCAATCCTGAAATCTGTTTCCTTGAACCGAGGTTTATACCGGTTCTGCATGGCCTCCTCTTCTTCCTCATCTTCAGATTCCCCTGGCGGATCCTGGTTGTCATCCTCCTCGTTGTCGGGATTATCTTCAAACAATGGGTTACGGTGGACATCCCTTCCATTTGGATTGTTCCTCTCGAGGTCTCTCTCCAGGTTGAACTGTTGGATCTGCGCCCTCATAGCTTGAACTTCTTGGAGAAGCACAGCTTGCTCCTCTGTAGTTAGCATTGGTGGTTGCTGTTGAATAATTAGTGGTTGTTCGTCCATTGCTTGACTGCTTGAGCTTTCCTGAGTACGCTTATTCTTTCGGATCTTTCTGCAAGTGGCTTCAATATCCGGGTGATAATATAGCGGGTCCTTTCCTCTGGCTCGCGTACTCATGCACTACCTGTACAGCAAAGGAGGCAGTGAAGTAAGACTGAAAATAAACGGAACGAACTAAAATATGAAAAACCAAAAATCTGAAGACAAATACGACGTCGATCGACGAGAAGGAAAATATTGTGTCAATCGATGAGATTAAGCGTCGATCGACGTGAATTTTGAAAATACGAGAAATTAAAGGAAAATACAAAAATTACAGCCTAAATCAGTACTTTAATCACAGATTTAATAGTAAGATTAATTCTGTTCAATCCCCGGCAACAGCACCAAAATTTGATCGCTAAATTATTTAACAAGCGACTAAGCAAAGCTAATAATATAGCGGCAAATGAAAATTATCGATCCCACAGGGAATGGAACGACGAAAAATCCAAATACTAAATCAGGCGTTCTTAAAATACTGGTTAGGAAAAACAAAGTTTTGGGTTTTGGTTGTTTTGCAAATCATAATCCTTGTAAGTAAAAAGTAAACAGTAAATTAAAATACTTTGGTTGAAAACGGTTATGAGAATTACAGATTCTGGGAATATCTCCTTATCAATTATGACATGGATGAATAAATTGATTATTTCCCAATTTTAATTCCTCTTCGTAGTGAAACATCACAAAAGTATTACGAACTTCTTTGTTGGACAATTCGTAAAGTAGATTAATCAATTACCTATCTCCGCTCGGTCTCAAGATAAATTAATTAACTCCAAAGATCTACAGATTTATTCCTACAATCAATCTCCTTCAGTTACAACAAGAAATCAGATTATATTGTGAAAATCTCTTTCGATTGAAAACTATTACAGTTACGTCTCAAGTAATCAACTAGTTAATCCTAAGATGTGGCCAACAAACTCAAGATTATGGAATAAACTCAGATTTCACAAACTACGAAGGGAAAGGGAAAACAACTCAATTAATCAAAATATGTATACATTGATAATTCGAAACCCTAGAATCTGAGGAAGAGATTAGTTACACATATTCAAAATAATATTCATCATAGAAGAATAAAACCTGAATTGCATAAAAATCGGAATCCGAAAATAATCCCACAGAACTCTGTCTTCAAACATAAACTTCGAAAACCTTGAGAAACTCTAATTAATCTTCAATACTAAATTCTTGTAAGTATTCTAATGTCTCTCTCTCTAAACAACGAATTTGCATGGCTTTTTATAATAGTGGAGAATGTATCATACAATATCTAGGTGTAGATATGACTTTATCTCCAAAACAGATGCAGACTAGGATTCCCGAACTCACGTCGATCGTGGGAGATTGGCGTCCATCGACGCTGGTGAAGTACCTTCGTCGATCGACGTGCAATGGCATCGATCGACATGGATGCTGCCTCCGTCGATCTTCTCTTTTCTTCCTTCATCGATCGCTCCTTCTTCATTCTCCTCGTCGATCGACGAGAAATCCTCGTCGATCGACGTGGACCTGAAACTAGAAATCCAACTCTTCTCTGTTTATGGCCAAAACTCTGCATGATTCATCAAACACAACATTACGGGTACAAAAGCCAATTCATGCACGAAAACTAGTACAAAAACGATCTTTACACCACACATTCAGTCAAAGAACAACCAGATAAGTTGGTGAAAATCCTAACTTATCAGTTATCCGAACAGTTTCATATGAAGGACCTTGGGGAGGCATGATACATCCTAGGGGTAAAAGTATTGCGGGAGCGCAATAAGAGGATGCTGACCATGTCTCAAGGATCATATATGGATACTGTGATTGCCCGTTTCAGCATGCAAACTGCCAAGAAAGGTCTGTTACCCTTCAGACATGGCATATATCTTTCCAAGGATCAGTGACCAGTGACACAAAGGGGGAAAGATGAAATGAGGAACGTGCCGTATGCATCGGCCGTGGGGAGCCTCATTTATGCAATGCTATGTACGAGGCCAGATATCTGCTTTGTTGTAGGCATGGTAGCGAGATACCAGTCTAAGCCTGGACAGGCGCATTGGACCGCGGTAAAGCACATTCTCAAATACTTGAAAAGGACTAGAGACTATTGTCTCGTCTATCAGTGTGAGGAGTTGTGCCCTGTGGGTTATACTGATTCGGATTTCCAGGCAGACCGAGACGAAAAGAAGTCCACCTCTCCGTGTTTACATTGGGAGGTGGGGCCATATAATGGAGGAGTGCAAAACAGAAGTGCATTGCTGACTCCACCATGGAAGCAGAATATGTGGCAGCTTCTGAAGCTTCGAAAGAAGCAGTATGGTTTCGAAACTTCTTTCTGGAGTTGGATGTGATTCCTAAGCTGCCCAAGACCATCACGGTATATTGTGATAATTCGGGAGCTGTGGCTAATTCAAAGGAACCACGAACTCACAGAGCAACAAAACACATTGAAAGGAAGTAACATATTATACGAGAAATCGTAGCAAGGGGTGATGTGCTAGTAGAGAAGATTGATACAAAAGATAATCTAGCGGATCCATTCACAAAGGCTCTGCCTCAGAAGGTCTACGAGATGCATGTACGTAACCTTGGGCTGAGGGCAAAGCTAACCACATTGAATGATTGATGTAATAGCTAGATTAGTTTAGACGCGTTATACTCTGGAAAGCACCTGTATAATGCTTTGAGTATAAGTGGGATATTGATGAATTTATATACTGAAAGCATTATTATTGGTATATTATGTACAAGGTCGATTGGTTAATATACTGAGAATCATAAATGTTGAATGTTCATATCCTGTCTGAATTAACAAACATGTGTCGCAAACGCAATTATCCTCTTATCTCATCGATAGGGAGATCATACAGTGTGTAGTAGATCACGGAAGATCGTATGGATCGTTTGACCTAGCAAGATATAAATGGTTATCACAGCTGAGACAGTTCCAGGATAAACTGTCGGTGTAGGCTGCAGCATACGCAGTAATAAACATCTTATCTTGGATGGCTTGGTATGCTGGTGTTAGGCACACATTGATAAGGACCTAAGTCGAGATCGATTCTTTTATCTGACATTAAAAGAATCTAGATCTCTATGGCTTGATGAGATCCTAAGCCTATATGAAGGTACATAAGTATATGCAGATTGTGTATTACTTTGAGTTGCAGTGAAAGGCTCTAGTTGAGCTTGTATATCTGTATCTTGGGTAATTGCAGTTTGTGTATGACTGTCTGGTACTGGAACTAGGTAACCACATCCAGTATAGGATGGTGACATTCCCTGAGCAGCTGAAAAGGTTCGTTATGATAAAGTCTTGCAGGCTGATTTAGTTCAAGCATAAGTGAAAAAGGTTTGAGGGGATTGACTCAGGAATATAAGATGTTAATTAATTAAATAGCTTGTCAGAGCTTAAATTAATTAACGAATGTCTGTAACCTTAAATGTGGGGATATACCGAGCCCATGCAACCCCGTACCTCAAAACGTGGTAGCAAATAGGTAGGATAGTATTGATTCTTTGGTGGAATGAATCAATATTAATTAATTAATTAATTATATTCTGGATTGAATATGGGAATTAATTAATTGATAGACCTTATTTGCTATTTGCATTCTGGTCCCTGATCTGGCCCATGAAATTCAAGCTCAATAGAAGTCCAGTATTTTCCTATAAATAGGCCTCAGCTCCTCAGATCTCAACACACCACAAGATCGTAAGTTGCACACAGCAAACCAGGTTTTGGGAGCTGTGGTGATCGACTAGATCTGAGAAACGAGGAGGAAATTCTGCTTCTCAACCGGGCAAGGAATCTGAAGGGAATCTTCACCAGATATTCAGATTGAGTTGGGATACAGATCAGAAGATCAGATGAGGAGGATTATCTTATTTCTTCTCTCTCCTTCTTGTTTTTGAAAATTGCTTACTAATTTTCATAGATTTATTTCCTCAACCTGTTAGGAATTAAATCTTTGTGCGTGTGAAAAGATCAAAAGGAATCTCCGCACACTCGTTCTTCAGGGTTTCACAATCCAGGTATTCCGCATAAACCCCCTTATGCATATTCAATAGGAGCATGCTAGGATTAATCATAGGCATAACAATTTATTTTGATATTCCAATTAACGATTCTTGGCAAACGGACTTTGTGATTCAGTTCACGAATCCCTTCAGTGTTCGTGCGTGAAACTTGGTTTCACTAAGTATGTCCAAGGCCTATACTGAGTTTAGGTATTCAGTATAGAGGTTACCATACTGACCTTCAGGTAGTCAGTATGAGGGTTGCCTATACTGAGTTCTGGAATCTTAGTATGTAGGCTTAATTTCAAGAGCACGCGGAACACAAGGTGAACCAATCGAAGTCAGATTTAAAGTTTATTGAATACTAAGTAATCAATACGAGGATGTCCCATACTTGGATTCCTCGGACTGAACTGAGTTTGACAAGAGCAGATAGAAAGTACAAGGCAAGTACACCTTTTCAGAGCAGAGCAGACCTACCAAAGAATGGTTGTGATTGGACATCATTCCTCTTGTCTCTAACGACTGGAATTTTGAGTCTAACGGGCAGAAATTCAAACATTCAAGGATGCGTCTATAAATATGTCTACATTCTAACCAGAAAAGGTTACAAACTCTCAAGCAAGATAGCCTAAACTCTGCCAAACTTTCTTCTGAAAAGTTCTCTAATACTCCGTGTTCTTAACACGAGTCTTAAGTTTCTAACTCAAGTTAATCACTCTGCGTATCTGTCTAAGTGCACGAGGCTGAAGCTATACTTTGGTGAATATTACTTTTCTAAGTAATATTCATAGCACTCAGTGTTCTATTATAGAAAAATGATTCTTACGAGCGTTAGCCAACCAAGCTGAGTTTTGAGAAGAACGTGCAAACATTCAACTCACCAGGAAGAAGGTTGCGAGGTGTGTCCTCACTTCAACCTGAAGACTAAGTCAGTAAGGAGTTCCTAGGTGAGTGACGATAGCAAACCGAAGGACGGAGTGCCAACGGGCTATTTATAGATCATAAGGATATTTGTAAACAAGTTTAGTGGATTCCCGATTAAGTTCGGAAGAGTGGACGTAGGATTTTTAAGTCCGAACCACTACAATATCCTGTGTCTTTATTTGCTTTCTTTAAGTTTCAGCATACTTAGTTTTCCCATACTTACTTTTAAAACCTTCAATACTTGGCTAAGTACTGAAGTGTATACTTGTGAAACTTACTTAAGGACTGTCTGAGCTTAACTTACTTTCAATTAACCAAAACTTGAGTTTCAGTCAGTTTCGGAGAACAAGTGCAATAATCAATCTTACTTTGCGCTGCGCATTATGTTCTCTGATTTTAGGACAAACAAGTGGTATCGTGCGCCAAGGTTCTTACAGACTAAGGTTGTGTTAAGTCGCTTAGGATCAGATCTCTATTTCCTTCCATTTGTTTGTTTCTTGTGTTTTAAGCACATGTTATACAAGATGGCACACATTACAAAGCTTCCAAAGTATTCTCCAGAAACTTTTGACATATGGAAGAAGCACTCGTTGATCATGCTAAAGAATGTCCATCTGGAGATGGCAAAGGTTCTATCCAATCGACCAATAAAGATCATGAAGGTGAACACTTAGCTCGGAGGAGCTGCTGGTCTAGAGATCGTCGACAAGCCCTATGTTGAGTGGACCAACGATGACAAAGTCCGTTATCAGCTAGACTCGGTCGCTATGGAGCTGATTTTCCAATCCCAACCAGAGCCACTGGTTATGGAAGCTCTTGAATACGATAATGCTAAATAAGTATGAGATTGTCTTGGCACTTTATGTCAGGAAACGGACCAGATGAAGTGGAACAAACTTCAAGTTTGTGTGGACAAGTACGAATATTTCCAAATTCTCCCTGGAGAGAACTTCAAGTCCATGGAGGCTCGATTCAATGCCATTGTATTTGAGCTGAAGAATCTTGGAAGAGAGTACACTGTTGCTGACCTGAATGCAAAGATCCTCTCCTAGATGTCGAAAGAAGATTGGTTCGTGAAAGTTACCAGCCTTAAAGAGAAAGATCTATCCAAGATGACAACAAAGGAATTGTTCGCCCAGCTTCAAGCCCACGAATGGGATATTCAGATAGCGAACATAAATGAAGCCGTGCGGAGTGCCAACATGCAACCCGAAGAAGATGTTGCCTTCTTCGTGAAAAGAGACTTCAAAAGAAGGCCCTTGAAGCCTTATCAAGCTGACAGAGGAACCGGCCAGATCTCTGCATCGAAGTCAGCACCAACACCTTCCTACCAGAAGAAGGAGGAAGAGAGCTTGGTGGCCGAGCTTGAAGAGCAAATGAGGAAGCTGACAAGCCAGTGAACAAAAGTTCAGTGAGAGACCCTTGAAGGCGTGCTTTGAATGAAACTCTCCTAATCACCTCAAGTACGAATACCCGATGGTATCCAAGGAGGAGAGAACGCCTCAAAAGGATATTAAAAAAGAAAGCTTCAAGAGCAATAACAAAGGGCATGCTCTCTAGAACCGAGGTCCCAGACATCCCAAATAATGACAATGGCTATTATACATCTGGAGATGAGGACGATGAAGAAGCCCTACTTATCTTCATGGCTAAACTTGGAAAAGTAGGTAAAATCAGCAGGTTGAGAACTAGGGACTCTCTGATACGTGCAACACCAAAAAAATATTAACCTGCAAATGTTTGTTAATATGCAACAACAATAAAACTAGAGATACCAAGAAGATTCATTCACGAGTCCAATAGAGCCACACTTATGAGCAGTCAAATACATAATAGTATAAATAGTCAAAATTACGAAATAATAAGAAATAAGAAACAAAAATCTTAACAACAAGTATGCCCGGAAGGTGCTCGATAAGTGTTCATAGTGAAAAAACAAAACAAGAACATGATATCCATGCTAACTTGTAATCTTTGAGTCAAACCAAGAAAAATCCTAGTCGAGCCATGGTGCACAAGCTCAATTTACCAAGAGCTTGTCACACGTACGGAACCACACTAAAAAACGTAGGTCGGGGTTCAGAGTTTTAACTGTAGGTGCACCACACAAAAATTATGTACAATCTTTATTATGAACAATGCAGATTCCTTCAAGTAGTGTATCAAGATACACCAATTGTCACTTTTGATCAGGTTTACATTCGCATTCAATCACCGTAACAAGTTGCTCACAAGAGAACAAAACTCCACAAGGAGTGAGTTGCAAGACTCAAGAAACAAAACCCATAAATCAACCAGAAATAAATATTAATTCGAAAGAAGGGAATAATAAATAGGCCATAATACTTGAATGATCGGTTCTCGATCGGGTGTTGAATTCAGTAGAGTATTTGCGTGTATTTGCGCATAAAGTGTTGAACTTTTGAATTGGCCGAACTTTGTACTGCGTACTTTGTGCATTTGAGCTTCGTACTTCATGGAACTTTTGAACTCTGCAAATCCTTCTATTTATAAACAAAGATTCAAACATGAATCTTTTGTCAGTTAGACATTGTTGGCCCGTCCGCCAATCTCCTTCTTTCTTTTTCTGAAAAGCACAGAGACTCTTCAGATCTCTTCCTTTTCTGATTGGCTCTTTCCTTAATTAGTCGGCTTGTCAAAACGGAACTTTTAGATAAGTTTGGATTTCTCATTTTTATCTCTTGATAATTCAGCTTTTTGATTCCAAGAGATGCCTTAAACTTTGGAAATGAAAGATCTTTGCAGCTTCGGTTGATTGCTGATTGCTATCGAACATTTTGCTGAATTCGTCATTTGTCTGCTGAGATCTCAGCAACCTTGCTGAGACTCTGCAATTTGTTCGCTATATACCTTCTGCAACTTGGTTTGTTCGCTGAGTGCCTTCAGCAATCTCCGCATGTTTGCTAGCCTTCCGATACTTCGTTGTTTGCTAGCAACCTTAGCAATCTTTGTATTTGTTGAACCTTCAACAATCTCTTCGTACATTGCTTGAGTCTTCTAGCAATCTTCTTGTATTTTACTGAATCCTTCAGCAATCTTTTCTATCTCTATTATAACTCGATTATAATTATCCTATACAGAACTTTTACAACTTTGATGCAATTCTAAGTTGTTAGAGACTAGATATGCTAGCTCTGATGCACCAAGACTATTACAAATAACTTTAAGACCAAAGAGGTACAATATTCCTAACACTGGGCAAGTGCGCTAGTAGACCGACGGACATTGGCATTCAACGGGCTAGCTATAGATCGTGAGATCTTATATACTGCAACTTAGTGAATTTCCGAATTAAGTTCCGAAGAGTGGACGTAGGACTTAAGGATCCAAACCACTATAAATATCATGTCTCATTTATCGCTTTATTTAAGTTTCTGTAATCTAGTTTTCAAGCTGATTTGAAACCTTCAATACTTTCTAAGTATTGTAGTGTAGAACTGAAAACTGAGAACTTAAACTATCAGAAGCAAAAGTAACTAAATCAAGTTTTTCGAAACTGAAAACTGGAAAATTAAGATTCAGTTTTCAGAGTGAAAACTATTAAAACTTCTGTTGCATATTCAAACACTCTGATCTCGGGACCAACACCATTCCACATAAAGCTGTAACTGAATCCAATTCACTTGAATGGTATCTCAATTAGGTATGATTCATTTATAATCCAATCAAATTTTGAGTTTTATAATAAATACTTTGATGTTCATAAGTTTAATTATTCCTAAACAAATTTTACAAATTCAGAATTATAATTAAATATACAGTATTTTAATTCAAGAATAAATTGGTTTACTTTATAAATATTATATTCACTCAAACTCATTATCTACTAACATATTAAAAGGGAATAATTTAAATAATCGTTCCCACAAAAAAACATACAAATAAAAAAGTATTATTACATATTTTAATTATCTGTAATTTTACTTATATATATTAACAAAAATAATACATTTTTTGTCATTTTTTTCCCTCAAAATTTTTAAAATTTCAATAATTTACTCTTTTGAATTATTTTTAAATATACAAGCATAATTTGTTATTTGAGTTAAAGCTCACTTTGTAAATTATAATCTTATTTTTCTTGATTTTATGTTTAGTCCTTAAATTTTTGTGATAATTCTATATGTAAAATGTAATATTTTTATTTTGGTAGAAATTTATAAATATGTAGAAAGATTTATGTATATAATTTACAGTACAGTTAACTAATATTTAACATTAATAAATAAAAAAATAAAATGCCAAATATTAATATGCGCAAGGCGTGAGTGTAAAATTAATTTTCTAATAATTATCAAATAGTCTATTATTATTAGCTTAAGTTTTAACTACTTTAATATATAAATTTTAATAAAAACTCTAATAAATTCATTATTTTCTTATAATAATCAAGAGTCAATTAATTTTACATTCAAACTTAACTCGTTTATTACAGAGATTTTATCAAATAAGCTCAGACAAAATTCATTGGACTCTCTAACCCCTTATTCCGCAAGATAGCTAAATGGGCCTTACTTATACAGAAGATATTGTCTTTATTGGGTATAGATAGATAAGGTCGGCCCAATCACATTATTGTTGAAGTTTCAGCGATCTCTGATTGAAGTAGATGTGAGAGAGACGGGAGCTTGACAGAGACGCTACATTTCCTCCAACAGCCGCCGAATTCCGGTGATTCTGATGGTAAAATCGGAACAATATGTGCTACATCCAGTGGAATCCACCATTTCAATCATCTAAGCTTCATTTGCACACTGTCACACACAGCACGTGTGCGTATGATGAAATGAACCTGATGGATTGGTGCAAATGCCAAGTTTTAGCATTTAGGAGAGCGATTGATTTAAAATCTTTTCGGAGGTGATTTCATCTACCTTTTTAAAATGATTCCAGACGGATCTGATCTAACTTTCTTGCTGGAATTTTGATTTTTCCCTTTATCTGACCCTTTATTTTGATGAATTCCTATGTTTGAGAAGAGAATTGGAAATCAGTCTTCTGATTAAACTTGCGTTGTATCCATGCATATCCTTGATGTTCAAAATCTGGTGATCAAGTATGCGTGCATTGCAGTTTGGTCCTGCGATGAGTTGAGTTGATATTTATGATGTTAATGCTCCTCGAAAAGTTGTTGCAGTGAGTTATCATTTACAGTGCATGGGGGATATTGCATATGCTGATGGAAACTTAGAGGTCGACAAGTACTCGTACGATCTACTCGGGAATTTTAAATATTCTGAATTACAAAAAATAAAATAAAAAATAGTTTCTTAGTGGTTTTAAACTGTATATTGCATTATATTGAAGATAGTAATAGATGGACAACTTTGTATAAAGATACAAGACGCAAATGGAAGTTATTAACTTCCTCATGGATCAATCATTTTTTCGTATCACTTTAAACTTTATAGTATACCTAGTTTACTGGATAAATAGCGTAATATAACACGCTCATGCTCAGAGTATACTAGCTCCTTTATTCATTTTCAGAGTAGGACTATTTCTCATTGTCTAATTAGAACTTGTGAATTCTTATCCTAGATTTCTTGTAGGGAATAAGTTAAAAAAAATTGTACCTTGCTTGTCATCTGCATCATGGATAGAAATAGACAAGATTCAGGGAAAATGGTAGAGACTGCTGGTTTGACATGATTCCTAATTGTTGTACCAGGTAGATGATAGAATCTCAAAACAAGTTTAATTTAGATATTAACGGGAGTCAAATTATTTGAACTTCTTTTAATAAGGTGTCAGGTTACATATTCAGAAACTCTAGAAATGTTTCATCATGTAGAGTGCAGGAGATGATATAGAACAGTTTTTTTTTTAGTAATATACTAGCATTCTTTTGCCTTTCGTTTCTGGTTCATCTAGAGGCAACAGAAATCATGCTTTTTCTTCAGCTTGATTATCAGAAGGTTAATAAAATTTTGTGCATTGTTTGGTGCTGACAGTACAAAATTAATGCAACCAACAGATAGACAATAAATAACTAATCTCTAAAACGGACTTTTCGAGGCAGCCCAAAATTTTGGTGAACCCTGATCTCACCTTCCAAGCTTGCTGTTATTATGACCATGCCCCATGCTGTGGCTTGTACAGTGTGTCCTCCATAGCCACCTCCATCATTAGAATAAGACCGAGGGCATAAAGAAGGAGATGGAGAAGCAGCAGAAGCGGATGATGATTCGTGATTACTTAGAGATGCAGAAAATGAACCAGAAGAGTTGCTTACACCAATTCCTGGATCTCTGGGAAGAGAGTGAGCAACATCAATATCTTCACAATTTGCAATACTCTCTGAAGTGACATTTTTCTTGGGCAGAGGGGGCAAATTCCTCCTTTTACTTGCACCAACCACATTGTCTTCGTGGGTTGGAGAATTGCCTTTTACATTTGGTAGTGAAGAAGTTGAGCGTCTTGAATACCTTTTCGAATGCATTACCACAACTGGTGGTTCATTTGAAGTACTACCAGGCCACGCAATCGCAACTGTAAGATCTTTACATTGGAAGTGCTCATACGCTTGGACAGTACATTTACTTTTCTTTCCACCAATTGGGTTTGGAACTGTCCATATATACACCTGAGAGTCTTCGCTAGCACTGATGACGTGTTTTCCATCTGGACTGAAAGAAGCTGAGATCTGGCTATTGGTGTTACGAAACCCTGTGGTCGAATAAAGAAACAGAGAGTTGGTTATAAGTACCATTCTTGAAATCCTTAGTGGATGTCATATAGGCATACCTCTGAATTTTGTGATCAGCTCCTCCCCATTAAATATTCGAATTCGAGAATCGGTAGAAGTTATGAGCACTTCTGATGGATTCCAAGGGGCAAACTAAGGACATATAGAAATGTTTAAACATCGAGAACGTTGCAGAGAAGCAGCTGAAGACTGGAAGTCATACCTGAAAACCAGTGATTTTCTTGGCTTGGAGTTGAGGATGAAAGCCAGGGAGTTTTTTGGTTTCAGCCTTTGTCTTCATCTGGATATCCTTGGTTTGTTCCAATTTGTAGTCTAGGTTATGAAACACAATTGAGATAAGTTATCATTGATGTATCAAATTTGATAATGTATGTATGAGCCATCGTACTTACCATCAATACTGTAAAACCGACATATCCCTTGGTGAGAACCAATGACAGCACCCTTCAAAAGTAGAAAAATAAATGTGGTAAGCACAAAGTTTTGTTACTTTGGAAGATGGAAGCAAATATATTTTCTTCATAGTGACTTTATCATTTTATGTCTACTCCATGCAATAAACTTGTATATAGTACATGATTTCATCTGAAGCTTGTAAATTACTGAAGACAACTGACATGATGCATATGAGGATTTTGTAGTTAGTTTTTTACTCTTCTAAATTTACATGATAAGATTTTGTTAATATAGGCAAGAGATGACATTCATGATGTTTTTTCTTGCAGAGTTTTTATTAATTTGATCTGGCTACCTGGCCATCAGGAGTGTAGCTGGCAGCAGTAACCATTTCATGAACA
Organism: Plectranthus barbatus; assembly: GCA_026898455.1. Taxonomy (NCBI): domain Eukaryota; kingdom Viridiplantae; phylum Streptophyta; class Magnoliopsida; order Lamiales; family Lamiaceae; genus Plectranthus; species Plectranthus barbatus. The sequence continues at coordinate 79,220 of JAPKLW010000624.1, read as the reverse complement.
TCTGTCCAGTCAACAACTTGACGCTCAGGTATGTTCCAAATCCGGACCTTTGCATCTAGTGAACCACTTATGAAATAGTTGTCATCTACTGGATTGAACTGTATGCAAGTTACTGCCATAAATAGATTCATTAAGCTTAAACTATGATAGAAGCAAATAATGTGATTTTTCGTACCACTTCTTAGGATTTGATGCATGAGTAACTGCAGTATAATTTGGCATCTCACCATAGTCATTGTGTGTAAATATCTTCAAACAGCTCTTTGATTCCAGATCCCACATCCTAACAGTCTTGTCCATTGAAGATGAAAGCAATATCTGCAAGGTATAATCTTACTTAAGTTAACTGTTTCAAGAAATCTATTCTATTCTTCTGATAAAAAGAAATGAAAACTTGAGTGTTAGTTTTTTGGGTTTGTTAAAGCAATTTTTTTTTTTACTTTTTTGTGAACTATCTGGCAACTATACCTCCAAAACACTTATTTTTGAACCAAATAGAATGAAATGACTACGGCTCAAATTGCCCCTTAGTTCTTTATTCTAGCTTTCCTTTATACTACATCTTACTGGAAGCTTGAGTTGTCAGCAGCATACCTGAGATGTAGACCATGATAGGTCAAGAACTTCATCTTGGTGACCTTCGAATGTGCATATTGGTTTTTCTGAAAGAGCAAAACCAGTCTCTGGCATGTTTACATAGTCAGGGATGGAAATGGCCTTTTTCTTAATACTTTTACCCTTTTTCTTCGATGGCGTGGGTGTAACTTCTGAAAGTGTAGGGTGGTCTGAGGCAATGCTAGCAATGGGATGAACAGGTGTGCTGCTAGCTGAATTCAAATCATCAGTTGGCCTTGTTGATGAAATTTCACATTCCTGCACTTCCCAGATATGTATTACCTTATCTTCTCCTGCACTTGCTAGGAAACGTGCATCCGAACTGAATCTGATTACCCAAATCGAGCCCTCGTGAGCTTGAATTTCTTGAGACAGATGCAATGCTGTAAATTCTTTGTATGACTTGCCATGTTGACGAACTTTCACCCATTGAGATGGAGCCTTGTTACCACTCTGCTCTTCCGAGGAAGAATTGCTATGTTCCTTGAGTGATAAGCTTTTCGAACTTGCTGCAACCTTGATATTTTTTAATAGCGCGGCTCCCTTTTTCTTACTATTTTTGAAACTTTTTGTCAAATACTTGTTCTGGTTGAATTTCCTACCATCTTGAGCATTTTCCCTCTTCTGCCGTCTCATCAACTCCTTCACAAGCCGTGAGTGTCCGACAGACTTCTCAAATTCATCTATTGTAAGTTGCTTCCCTGTCTGAACATCACTGAGCTTATTCCACATCCCCTGTTCATTGTATTCCTTAACAACGAACTCCTTTCCAGTGTCCAAATTCTTTATCAGGAAAACTGGATCAAAAGAGCCATCTGGTTCCGCAGAATGTAACGCTTTGCTGTTTCTGTCCCTCGCTCTTCCAAGTGACATTCTAACAGCACTGGATTGTACGCCTATGGTCGGCACCACTATCTCCGATGATGTTCTGGTGAGTCTCTGTTTTGATACCTGACCAATTAACTCTTCTTTCCGTTGTTTCGTGCTCGCTGAAAAAGCATCTATATCACTGTCCGACCTAGACCTGCCGAACACTTTTGCTGTTGGATGTGGAGGCAGCAAAGAAAGGGGCTCATCATTTCTCGATTCTTTTGCCGGGCAAGAATCAACCTTCTCTACTTTAGGAGCAGATATAACTGGTACAGGTACAGGGGGAGGAGGAGGAGGAACCTCAGGTGTGGCAACTCGGCCGTTGTCTCGTTTCTTGGAAACGGTTCGCGCAATCTTGGTGCTTGCCTTCCGGAGCATGCATTTGGTGCTGGCTAGGCCCATGCCTTGCAGGAGTCGCCTCCGCCGTTCCTTGATGTCCCCTGGCTCAGCCATCCACATATCATAGCCACCCAACGCCCTTGTATCAATGGAAATGTTGCTGTCGCTGGACGCCGAAGAAATAGTCGAAGAGAACGACGTGCGGCTATCCTCAAAGTCGTCGGGATCTGATTCCATATCCGGCGGGGCAACGGATGACATCCTTTCCCGGGACTCGAAGAAACGCTCGGCCTCGTCGTCGTCGTCTCTGAGGCCATCCCAATTCATGGTAAGTTTCCTTCGATGATTCATCGTTGCACATTGCATGTGTGATTGCTTACTTGCAGAATCAAATCCTGGGGAATGCGTTTTTGTTTATGCAAATCAAGGGGAAAAGGAAAAGGTTTTCAAGAATATTGGTGAATCTTGAGCAAATGGGGGAGGGGGCAGGGGGTGGAAAGTAGGAGAAATGGTAGGGAGGAAAACTAGGAAGGATAAAACATCAAGGCGTTACGTTTTTGCTTATAATTAAAAAAAAAGAAATGGTCAATACATGCTTAAGTCTTACCTCTCTTCACGTCTATATATGCCAATAATAACATGCATGAATTGAGTTGGCTTTTCAATTCTATACTATAATACATACAAACACGTATATGTATATGTTATTTATATTCAATTTGACTCAATAGGTGGTGGGCTAGTTGTGTGCAACTTGTGTACGGACCAATAACATATTCTGTTAGTTGCCCACCCTACCATTTGTATTTGTATGTGACCTCTTTTAATTTTTGCTTCGGTCAATCACTTTCACATCATCTCAGTTTAGGTGAGATTTAGCCCCTTAATTAAAGATATTATTAATTATCCGTTTAATTTGTCATCTTTGGATACGTGCATAGCATGGCATGTAAATAAAAACTGACAGGTCTATTTTTTTTTTTTTTAAATTAACATAATCTGGTTGGGATATTAATTCTCAAAATCGGATTGTCTTATTTTTAAAAGAAGATATTTTTTTTTTTAATTAACATCATCTGGTTTGGATATTAATTATCAAAATCGGATTGTTTTATTTTTAAAAGAAGATTGTTTGTATTATTTTAATTCCATCAGCAAAATTGAAAAGTCAATGGAACATATTCCAGAGTATGATCGATTATAAAATTGAATTGAGATTAAAAATAAAAAGAGTCATTATTTCAAGCCTAACATTTTTTTATTTTCATTTGGTATTTTATTGCGCTATACCCTCATTTCGTGAAAGGCAAAATACGTTATTACGCTAAATCAAGCCCTTATTTATTTAAATAAAATTGGTAAACTTTCTTTGTCTTAAATGATGTTTCTACCATTTTACTTAATTTCAATTATATATATATATAAGTGAAATTTAATACAAAAACCATATTTTTCCACAAAACTATCTCCTTCCTTCACTTGAATTGCAGGGGATCCCTATATATTGAACGAGTCATGCATGATTGATGAAAGGCAAGGTGCTGCCTCTGCTTTTATGTTTGCTCATTCATTCATCAATGGTGCAGAATAATTGTGAGTGTGCGTGAAGACTGAAGAGACATCTTTTTAAAGAAATCAATTTTCTATAATAATAAATGGAGCAAATAGAGAAACCATGACGAGAGTAAGTGAAGGTTGTCCTCCAAAAGTTAAATTTGATGGCCCTTCTAAGATGGAGAGGAAGTGAGGAACCCACGTACAAAAATGGCAAAAATAAAAAAAAATAGTCGCGATTTCTTCATTCAATCTAAACTACTCCCTCCGTCCCATATGTTTAGACACATAAGGAAAGACACATGAACCAATGTGTATTAGTGTAGAAGAATTAATATTTTATTGGTGAGTGGGAAAAAGGTTGCCTTTTTAGGAAATGTGTCTAATAAATGGGACGGACGGAAAAGGAATATGTGTCTAATTCAATGGGACGGAGGGAGTAGATATGATGAATATTGAATTTATCAAATAAAAAAAGGGTCACATAACTTAAATAGTAGAAAAGCTAACTGATTCAGCCCAATAAGAGCTTAATTGTATCATATATCCAATATAAAAGTAAAATAACTCATTAAAACTAAAAAATATATTAATAGGACCTTATAAAAACCAAAAAAATTAAATAATTAAAAAACGAAAACGAAAACGAAAACAGACACTAAGAATGTATTTCACCTTTCTTACAGATGTGATTGACCCAAATAAAAGAATATTGAGGCCTACACTCCTTCATTACAATAATATTGTTTGTTGAGTTCGATCTAAGTCATTACAATTTTATTTTTGAGTATTATTCAGAATGCCTTGTGCAAATGGAGTTGTGCGGACTCTATTAGTATGAGGGTCTCCCATATACACCCAGGAGTTTATAAACTCGATCCTTAAACTAGTCCAAATCTGAGTGTTGAAGATATAGATAAATCTACTTAAATATTCTCATATCTTAGATATATCTTTTCGTGTATCTTTCATGCAATACCTAGCTAGGGTTTCATATATTTTCACATTGTTTTTCTCTATATATTATCATAAAGACTATTAATAAAAACATGGTGAATTGTTACCCTAATATGGTATCAGACTAACTCATTGATCCTCTCCTTCTCGTCCCTTTTTTTCACGTTGCCTCCCTCATGGCACCCGACGACACTCTTCCCATTGCTACCTTGATCCATATGATCATCATCAAACACTCCTCCTCCAATTATCTCTTATGGAAGTCTCAAACCCAACCAATCCTTACGTGCCAAAATCTGCTCGGTTTTGTCGACGGTTCTAACCCCGCTCCTCCGACGCACGTCACTCCTACCTCTGGCCCTCCTCTTCCCAACCCCGCGTATACCTCCTGGCTGCAGCAAGATCAACGTTTACTCAGCCTTCTATTATCTTCCTTATCTGAAGAAGCCATGGCTGAGGTATTAGGTTGCTTCTCCTCTCGTGCTGTCTGGACTGCCCTAGATACCACTTTCGGCAACAAATTAAAGTCCCGAGAAATTCGTCTGAAAGATGACCTTCAACTCATCAAAAAGGGTTCTCAGTCGGTTTCTGACTACAGATGGGGATTCAAATCCATCTGTTACCAACTCTCTGCCATCGGTCGTCCAATTGATGACAACGATAAGCACATTGGTTTCTTCGAGGCGTTGGTCCCTCTTTTACTACCTTCTCTGTCGCTCAAATGGCCCTCTGATGCTACTAAAAGTTCAATCAAATTAAACCTCTAACTACACAAGAATAATATTTGTCAAATCCAGGTCCTTCCCCGCTTCGCCCGCTAGAATACCGAGATACTATAGCAAAGTCCTATAGCTAGGCATGATACAATCGTTGAGTAGTTTCTAACAATCTAAGCATTTAATCTAAACCTATGCTAACAATACATGACGAACATGGAATTAAACAAACAATCATCAATACTTTCCCAAATCGGTAAACCAAGACAATCAAATTCTCAAATTAGGAAGATAGGATGTTGATATGAGTGTAGATGCAATCAAATTAGGTTAATCATTGATGTAAACACATTTTAATCCCTAGGAGATTGAGCAATCGACCCTACACTCGTTAACCCCTTGTCACGGCGAGCTAACGGTTGATGATCTAAGACTTGCAAACCATCACGTTATTAAGCCCTAGACCACTCCAAATAGTTCGTCAATTATTGCCCTACGACCTAGCACCGCACATGGATTGGAACTAAAATCGTATGAATCTACACTATTCACGACGATTCCGCCCGCGTATTGGCTGCAGCGTTCACGTCAACTACCTCCTACGCTGGCTATTACCTACACCTAGGAGGTAAGGAACAAGTTCTAGTGCAATTCAAGCTCTCAAAGGAAAGTATACAAGCAATTCTCAAATCAAATGATCATGCAACCTTACTCAAATCAATATCCAAAATGAATTAGAACATCATACCTTTCAATTGTACAAATACAAAGTTGAAATCAATTATATCCATTACAATTTGAAAAGTAGAGATTGAAATCTTCCCCAATTGGATTTGTATGCCTTGATCTACCACCTTGAATCTTCACTTCTCTTCCAAGGATTGGTGAATTAAGCTCTTAGATACTCTAGAATTTGGATGAATCGTGATAGAAATTGGAATCTAGGAGAAATTCTAACTAGATTTTATGAAAATGACAAAAAGCTCTTCAAATAACTGACTTTCCCCCTTTTATAGGCAAGCAAACAGGGCCTCGGATCGCCCGGTCGAAGCTGGAAACCGCCAAAATTCTGGAGAAAACCGTCTCGGCTCGCCCGGTCGAAGTGGCTCGACCGAGCCACCTCTCTGTGGCCTGGCTCGGCCGGTCCATTTTTGCTCGGCCGGTCGAGCCCTCTGTCTGCCCTGCTCGGCCGGTCCTGCTTCGCTCGGCCGGTCGACGCCTCAAAACTCCAAACACGTGCGATTTTTCTCCAAAACTCCACCAAAAATGCTCGTTTATGCCCAAAACCTATCCTACACAAATCAAACACACAAAACACGAAAACACAACCAAAATACGACAAAAACACATGATACGGGGGTAAAATAGCCACAAACAAGCATGCGCACACATCGAAATATGGGTCATTTTAAGCACGTATCACCCTCACTCATCAGTCATCCTTCTGTGATATCCTTTTCAAGGTCGAGAGTTTTGCGATGTTTCAGGACTCTCTCGAGCCTCCTTCCTCATCCGTTGTAGCCTTCTACGGAAATTCACGTTCTGCCAATAATCTGCCTAAGAATCACACCTCTGCTAATACAACTCGCGATCTCCTCGGTGTTGTTTCATCCTCTAAGCCTATTGGCTCTCGCGGTCGAGGCGAAAATAAGAATTTTCGTGTTTCGCGATGTTGAATATGTCGTCAAGATGGTCACTACGCCACCTTCTGTCCAAACCGCTACGCTACATCATCCTCGGCTAATCTTGCAGAAGCCTTCAACGCAAATCGTACTATTGCTCCTCCTGATACCTCAGATTGGTTCCTTGATACAGGTGCTTTCCGCTCATATGACTCATTTTGTATCTACTCTTGAGTCCTCTCGTCCTTACAGTGGCTCAGATCGGGTGATTGTCGGTAACAATGCCCATCTTCCCATCTCTCATATTGGTCAATCTAATATCTCTACTTCTTTATGCTGTTACATGTCTTAGTTGTTCCTTCTTTAACCAAAAATTTACTCTCTATTAGTAAGCTTACATCTGATTATCTTGTTCATGTCATTTTCTATGATTCTTTTTTTTCAAATCTAGAATCGATACACCCGCACAATTCTAGCAAGCGGGCAACGTGAGTCTGGCCTTTATGTCCTGTCGTATGCGCTTCTTGCTTTCCTTGCTCATTTGAAGTCCAGTCCCTTATGTACATCATATGATTTGTGGCACGCTAGATTGGGTCATGTTTCTCATCAGTCTATTTCTTTGTTAAATAGTAAAGGTCATATTTCTGTTACATCATGTTTACCATCTTCTTTTGTTTGTCAATTGTGTCAGCTTGTTAAAAGCTCTTATCTTCCGTTTCAGTTAAATGAAAAATGTTCATCTCATGTTTTAGATATGATACATTGAGATTTGTGGGGTCCTTCTCCGACTCTCTCTTCTGATAATTACAAGTATTATGTTATCTTTATCGATGATTATAGTCATTTTTCTAGGTTGTATCTATTAGCTCGCAATCAGATTTTTTCCAGGCATTATGCACATTCATTACCTTTGTTGAAAATCAATTCTCTTCTTTCATAAAAAAACTCCAAAGCGATGAAGGAAAGAAGTTTACTAATAAGCAAGTTCGGGGATTATTCCAGCCCAAAGGTATTCAACACCTTATATCATGTCCTTACAATCCATCTCAGAATGGAAGAGCCGAGCGCAAGCATCACCACATCACTAAAACCGGTTTAGTAGTGTCTTTCATGCTAAGCTTCCCTCCTCCCTTTGGGTGGCCGCCTTCAGCTCGACCGTATATGTCATTAACCGTCTTCTTTCTTCGGCCTTAAATGACGCATTGCCCTATGAAATTCTCTTTGTCTTGCCTCCAGATTACTCCAACCTTCATCCTTTTGGTTGTCGGGTCTTCCCGTGCCTTCGAGATTATGCAGTAAACAAGTTCTCAGAATGTAGTGTTTCCTGCATTTTCATTGGCTATTCCTCCTCGTACGAAGGCTTCCGATGTTGGGATCCGACTTCCTCTCGTGTTTATGTGTCTCGCCATGCACAGTTTGATGGAAATTATTTTCCTCCTGTAAATAATTTTTATTTTTCTGATTTATCACAGCTAGACATATCAACCTTTCTAGAGCCAAATGAAATTTCTAGCTCGCCACATCCATCCGATCCACCCACTTCGGCCCCGGCCTTTGCTGCTCCATTATGTGCTCTCTGCTCCACCCCCTGATCCGCCCTAGCCTGCGGGTCATCACATGATGACTCGAGCAAAAGTCGGTGTGTTTAAGCCGTGACACATTGCCGACTTTGCTGCCACTGCTCTACACTCCGCTCTTCTATCCTCCTCCGAGCCACGAGCCTTCAAGTCTGTGATGGATTTATATACTGAAAGCATTATGATTGGTATATTATGTACAAGGTCGATTGGTTAATATACTGGGAATCATAAATGTTGTATGTTCATCTCCTGTCTGAATTAACAAACATGTGTCACAAATGCAATTATCCTCTTATCTCGTCGATAGGGAGATCATACGGTGTGTAGAAGATCACGGAAGATCGTATGGATCGTTTGACCTAGCGAGATATAAATAGTTATCACAGCTGAGACAGTTCCAGGATAAACTGTCGGTGTAGGTTGCAGCATACACAGTAATAAGCATCTTATCTTGGATGGCTTGGTATGCTGGTGTGGGGCACACATTGATAAGGACCTAAGTCGAGATCGATTCTTTTATCTGACATTAAAAGAATCTATATTTCTATGGCTTGACGAGATCCTAAGCCTACGTGAAGGTACAAAAGTATATGCAGATTGTGTATTACTTTGAGTTGCAGTGAAAGGCTCTAGTTGAGCTTGTATATCTGTATCTTGGGTAATAGCAGTTTGTGTATGACTTTCTGGTACTGGAACTAGGTAACCACATCCAGTATAGGATGGTGACATTCCCTGAACAACTCAAAAGGTTCGTTATGCTAAGTCCTGCAGACTGATTAAGTTCAAGCATAAATGAAAAGGTTTGAGTGGATTGATTCAGGAATATAAGATGTTAATTAATTAAATAGCTTGTCAGAGCTTAAATTAATTAACGAATATCTGTAACCTTAAATGTGGGGATATACCGAGCCCATGCAACCCGTACCTCAAAACGTGGTGGCAAATAGGTAGGACATTATTGATTCTCTGGTGGAACGAATCAATATTAATTAATTAATTATATTCTGGGTTGAATATGAGAATTAATTAATTGATAGGCCTTATTTGCTATTTGCATTCTGGTCCCTGGTCTGGCCCATGAAACTCAAGCCCAATAGAAGTCCAGTATTTTCCTATAAATAGGCCTCAGTTCCTCAGATCTCAACACATCACAAGATCATAAGTTGCACACAGCAACCCAGGTTTTGGGAGCTGCGGTGATCGACTAAGAACTGAGAACGAGGAGGAAATTCTACTTCTCAACCGGGCAAGGGATCTGATAGAGAATCTTCACCAGATTTTTAGATCGAGTTGGGATACAGATCAGAAGATCAAATCAGGAGGATTTTTCTTCTTTTCTCTCACCTTGTTTTCGAAAATAACTGTTTTATTTTCTCAAGATTTATTTCCTCAATCTGTTAGGAATTAAATCTTTGTGCGTGGGAAAGATCAAAGGGAATCTCCGCGCACTCGTTCTTCAGAGTTCATCAATCCATGTATTCCGCATAAACCTTCTTATGCATAATAATATAGGAGCATGATAGGATCATTCATAGGCATAGCAATTTATTTTGATATTCCAATTAACGATCCTTGGCAAACGGACTTCGTGATTCAGTTCACGAATCCCTTCAATTGGTATCAGAGCCAAGTTGAATTAATTGGCTCTATCGGAAAAATAATATTGCCTATGAATTGCATGATTATTATTATTGAATCCATGCTATGGATGGTTTTGGATTGAATTGTATGTTTTTTCGTCCTCGTGGTTCTCGGGTTAATCCGCCCTTTTATATGGATTCGTTTTTCACCCACGAGATAAATCCGTGGTTAGATTTGGATTTTTAGATTGTAATTAGGATTATCCTATGTAACCTTTTTTTAGAAAAAAATAAATCATTGAAACGGAAAACGAAGAACACGAAGAACGAAGAACACAAAGAACGAAGAATCGCACGACAGCGCACGCACGGCAGCAGGCCGTGCACAACGGTCGCGCGCGGCAAGGGGCACGGCAGCCACGACGGAGACGCGCGCGTGCGACAGGCAGCAGCCGCACGGCCTACAGCCGGCCAGGCGTGGTGCGGGGGTCTCGGGACGATGACGCGGGGAGGCTGGCGCCTGCCAGGACGGCGGGCGAGGGCGGCCTGGGCGCGACAGGGGCAACACCCGCGCAGCCCTGCGCGTGTTCGCCGGCGGCAGGCGGGTGCTATCCGGGCGGCGGCGGCAGGACCTGGTGGTGTGGCGAGGGCTCGGGAGGCAGAGGCCGGTGACGACGGTCGGTGGGGGCGGCGCGGCCACAACCAAGTGCAAACCTTAGGGTTTGCGGGTGCGAGCCGGAGCACGCGTCTCCTTCGTGCCTCGTGTGGATTTCCGGCAAGCCTAGTTGAGCTGACGGTGGAGAAGAAGGTGAACGGCGATTTGGGCGATGGTCGGGGCAAGCCGGGGCGGCGGCATGCAAAACGGTCAATGGCCGGGGGAGGCGGCATCGTGGGCTGCAACCATGCACGTACGTGCATGGCTGCTGCGCATGCCGGGAGCCCTCACGGCGGCGGCGGTGGTTCGCCGGTGGTGGCTCGTCGGGCTAATTCTCGCGGGCTATTGGGCTTGCAATGTGTGCCCAGGCCCGCAATTTGGTTAACTGGCCCAGTTGTCCAATTTTCTGATAAATCAAATCTTGGAGGCCCAGATTCAGAAAATAAATTCAGATCTCAGTCCAAGTAGTGGGAGCCCAGTCGAAGATCTGTATTATTAATTTCAACTTGTAATAGTTAGAATTAATTTTATTTCGTATTATGGGGCCACGAGGACATTTTTTATTTGCTTTATTATCTGTCTTCGCATCATATACGTGTTTAATTTAATTGCGCAGCATATAAGCATGTTGTAGATAATAGGAGCACGTTTACTGCTTTTATTTACAGCTTTAAAGCATGCTATGTGATTTATTTTGTGTAATTAATTATAACTATAAATTCGGGGTTCATGCCATGCATGATAGAATTTTAGCAATGTTATAATTATGGCTACATAAAATAATCTGTGCAATTGAACCTTATGAACTAAAAATTACTAAGCTCATAATTTAGTAAGACCTCCACAAAGCGATCCTTTATTGGAAGTGGGTAATTTATTAGGTAAACGTCTACATGTGTAGCTTACTTAATTTATTATTCATAAGTTCTAATAGATAGGATTTCTTAAAACAAACATTTATTTCATGTGAGAAGTGGGAGTTCATGCGTAAACGTCTACATGTGTAGCTTGCGTATTTAATTTTCATAAGTTCTCTAGGGATTGAATTAAATGAGACAACCTTATTATAGGGATCGGGTGTGTTCTAATAGATCCTTATATGGGAGGGTTGGTTTTGGTGGTAAGCTAGCTTAGATGTTATCCAGAGTATAACTCATTTGTGATGTCTCTGCTCAGTAGGATAATATGGTCTTAAGTTAGTCTCCAATTATTAATTCCATTTGTCTAAGGAACCCGGGCATGGATTTGAATTAAAGGACTGGAATTGAAAGATGCAGTTTGGTTAAGTGTTTTGTTGTAAACGTCCACATGTGTGGCTTGCAATAGTAATACTTAGGCAAATTGGAGGAAACATTAATATTGTTTTATCATAAGGTTTCAATATTTAATTGTTTCAATAGTTTGCGACTATGTTTTAATTTATTGTTTTCAGACATGTCTATTGCTCAAGTTGTCAACCTCTTAATAACAAACCCTTTAACTGGTCCGAATTTTCCTGAGTGGAAGTTATGCTTCATGGAAATACTCTGCACTGCAAAACATGCCCGTATACTTTACATGGACCCTCTAACTCCCAAGTATTGGAGTTGTACTGGTTATGAGCGAGTGTTCTATGACAGATGGGTAGATTCTGATGAGTTTGCCCGCAGACTCATCATGAAGAGTCTGTCTAGAGAATTAAAGCTCAAATACAAGAAGTTCGGAATTGCTGTTCAGATATGGAGGGACCTTGTGAAGGTTTATGGGAAGGTGAGGCGAACTGTCAGTTATAATCTTGTAGAGGACCTGGTCTGCAAGAGAATGACTGATGGGAGTTCGTTGCTTCTGCACTTTATCAGTATGATGAGAATTATGAGAAAGTACAGAAAGAGAGGTGGACAAGTCAGTAAGCGGGCAGAAATAAACATTGTCCTGCACTCTCTCTCTGATTCTTATGATGATTTCATCAAGTCCCTCGATACCAGGCGCGAGTTTACTCTTCCTGAGTTACTCTTAGCCCTGATGCTAGAGGAATATGATCTTAGGGCATTGGAATTTGCTCCAACTTTGTCAGCTTTTGACAAGACAGTTGCTGAAGCAAAGGAAATGCTTAAAAGGTTAGATGAAGCTGATTTAGCAGAAGATGTCATCAGGCCATGCAAACGCAAGCGAAGTGAAGTAGATTGTCTAGTGCTCAGCACGGGTAGACAAGGTACGCCATGTGCATTTATAACAGAAACATGTTTAGCATCGGTTTCTACCCACTCTTGGGTAGTGGATACTGGAGCTACTGACCATGTTTGTTATACTTTGCAGGGGTTCAGGCCGACAAGACAGCTGAAGCATGACAAGATTACCATCTCAATGGGCAGCGGAGAGCGAGTCTCAGCAGTAGCCATTGGAGATTTTACTTTATGCTTTGAAAACAATGTTTTGATTTTGAGAGATGTTTTATATGTGCCGGTTTTTCGGCGGAACTTAATTTCAGTTTCCAAGTTATTTTGTGATGGATATTCAGTTATTTTTTATAGTGGAGTTTCTATCATTGGTAATAACGATGTTATCTGTCATGGCAAACTGATTGACTCTCTCTATATCATTTATTGTATGCATAAATCTTCCGTGAATGTTGCAAACTCATCCAATAATAATAATCATTTAAAGAGAAAGTTTTCTTCCGATGAGGATCAAACATATCTCTGGCACTTGATACTAGGTCACATCAATCTAAAGAGGATTAAAAGATTAGCATGCGATGGGCTCTTGGATTCTTTCCAAGTGGTACCGCATCAAATATGTGAGTCCTGTATAGAAGGAAATATGACGACCAGGCCTTTTAAGGCAAGTCAGTCTCGAGCTGAGAATGTGTTGGAATTGATCCACTCTGACTTATGTGGACCAATGTCCACGCAAGCTCGTGGAGGTTATGAGTACTTCGCCATCATTGACGATTACTCAAGATTCGGATGTCTATTTGTTTCGCCATAAGTCTGAATGCTTTGAGAAATTCAAAGAGTGTAAGACTGAGGTAGAAAAGAAGCTAGGTAAGACTATCAAGACACTACGATCAGATCGTGGTGGAGAATACCTCAGTAATGAGTTCTTGCAGTACTTGTCAGATAACGGGATTACATCCCAGTGGACTGCACCAGGAACCCCTCAACAAAATGTTGTAGCGGAAAGAAGGAATAGAACTCTATTGGAAATGGTCAGGTCGATGATGAGTTATGCAAGCTTGCCGATTTCGTTTTGGGATATGCATTGGAGACAGCGGCCTATTTTCTTAACCTGGTACCTTCTAAATCAGTTCCTAAAACACCTCTGGAACTCTGGTATATGCGAAAGCCAAGTTTGAACAGAGTGAGGGTTTGGGGTTGTCCAACATATGTGCTGACAAAGGAACCTGATAAGTTAGAAAGTAGGTGTAAGCTGATCCTGTTTGTAGGATATCCCAGGCAAACGAAAGGTGGTTATTTCTATTGTCCTGAGAATCAGAAAGTCGTTGTCAGTACCAACGCGAGATTCTTGGAGGACGAATATGTAAGAAACCACAGATCCAAGAGTGAAATTGTCCTCCACGAGCTTGAGGAAAGCCCAGTGTAATCGTAAATCCACCTACAACAGGTGAGGCTATACCAACACTGCCACTAATGTAAGGTATGGGACCAACGCGTACTGTGCCAACTACTGACACGGTTCAGATGCCTCGTCGCAGTGGGAGGGTTATCCACCAACCCGAAAGGCACATGTTCGTGGGAGAGTCTTCTGACTTGATCCCGGAAAACGGACTGGATGATACCGATCCCTGGACATATGACGAGGCGGTATCTGATAAAGATGCAGACAAATGGCTGATCGCCATGGATTCCAAAATAGAATCCATTACGGCTATGGATGTATACCAGAACACTGATTTTCCAGATGGCTGTCGAGCCATAGGGTGCAAATGGGTATACAAAAGAAAGAAAGGAGCGAATGGTGAAATTACAGCTTTCAAAGCAAGGCTGGTGGCGAAGGGTTATAGTAAGACAGAAGGTGTAGACTATGACGAGACCTTCTCACCGGTAGCCATGCTTAAGTTTATTTGTATACTCCTAGCCATAGCAGCACATAAGGACCTAGAAATCTGGCAGATGGATGTCAAAACTGCGTTTCTAAACGGGTACCTTGAAGAAGGTAGGGACATCTATATGCAACAGCCAGAAGGTTATGTGCAGAAGGGCGAAGAACATTTGGTCTGGAAGCTAAGGAAGTCGCTGTATGGACTTAAACAAGCTTCACGGTCATGGAATCTGCATTTTGATGAAGTGATTAAATCCTATGGATTTTCACAATGCTCAAACGAGAGTTGCGTGTACCGTCTATGTGTCAGCGGAAGCGTGGTGTTCCTTGCACTTTATGTAGATGATATTCTCCTATTTGGCGACAATGTGGAAGTATTTTCGGGCATAAAGGGGTGGTTATCCGAGCAGTTTCATATGAAGGACCTTGGGGAGCCAGGATACATCCTAGGGGTAAAAGTATTGCGGGAGCGCAATAAGAGGATGCTGACCTTGTCTCAAGGATCATATGTGGATACTGTGATTGCCCGTTTCAGCATGCAAACTGCCAAGAAAGGTCTGTTACCCTTCAGACATGGCATATATCTTTCCAAAGATCAGTGTCCGGTGACACAAAGGGAGAAAGATGAAATGAGGAACGTGCCGTATGCATCGGCCGTGGGGAGCCTCATGTATGCAATGCTATGTACGAGGCCAAATATTTGCTTTGTTGTAGGCATGGTAGCGAGATATCAGTCTAACCCTGGACAGGCGCATTGGACCGCGGTAAAGCACATACTCAAATACTTGATAAGGACTAGAGACTATTGTCTCGTCTATCAGTGTGAGGAGTTGTGCCCTGTGGATTATACTGATTCGGATTTCCAGGCAGACCAAGACGAAAAGAAGTCCACCTCTGGCTATGTGTTTACATTGGGAGGTCGGGCCATATCATGGAGGAGTGCAAAGCAGAAGTGCATTGCGGACTCCACCCTGGAAGCAGAATATTTGGCAGCTTCTGAAGCTTTGAAAGAAGCATTATGGTTTCGAAACTTCCTTCTGGAGTTGGACGTGATTCCTAAGCTGCCCAAGACAATCATGATATACTGTGATAATTCGGGAGTTGTGGCTAATTCAAAGGAACCACGAACTCAAAGAGCAACAAAACACATTGAAAGGAAGTACCATATTATACGAGAAATCGTAGCAAGGGGTGATGTGCTAGTAGAGAAGATTGATACAAGAAATAATCTAGCGGATCCATTCACAAAGGCTCTTCCTCAGAAGGTCTACGAGATGCATGTACGTAACCTTGGGCTGAGGGCAAAGCTATCCACGTAGAATGTTTGATGTAATAGCTAGATTAGTTTAGATGCGTTATACTCTGGAAAGCACCTGTATAATGCTTTGAGTATAATTGGAGATTGATGGATTTATATACTGAAAGCATTATGATTGTATATTATGTACAAGGTCGATTGGTTAATATACTGGGAATCATAAATGTTGTATGTTCATCTCCTGTCTGAATTAACAAACATGTGTCGCAAACACAATTATCCTCTTATCTCGTCGATAGGGAGATCATACGGTGTGTAGAAGCTCACGGAAGATCGTATGGATCGTTTGACCTAGCGAGATATAAATAGTTATCACAGCTGAGACAGTTCCAGGATAAACTGTCGGTGTAGGCTGCAGCATACGCAGTAATAAGCATCTTATCTTGGATGGCTTGGTATGCTGGTGTGGGGCACACATTGATAAGGACCTAAGTCGAGATCGATTCTTTTATCTGACATTAAAAGAATCTAGATCTCTATGGCTTGACGAGATCCTAAGCCTACATGAAGGTACATAAGTATATGCAGATTGTGTATTACTTTGAGTTGCAGTGAAAAGCTTTAGTTGAGCTTGTATATCTGTATCTTGGGTAATAGCAGTTTGTGTATGACTGTCTGGTACTGGAACTAGGTAACCACATCCAGTATAGGATGGTGACATTCCCTGAACAGCTCAAAAGGTTCGTTATGCTAAGTCCTACAGGCTGATTAAGTTCAAGCATAAGTGAAAAGGTTTGAGTGGATTGATTCAGGAATATAAGATGTTAATTAATTAAATAGCTTGTCAGAGCTTAAATTAATTAACGAATGTTTGTAACCTTAAATGTGGGGATATACCGAGCCTATGCAACCCGTACCTCAAAATGTGGTGGCAAATAGGTAGGACAGTATTGATTCTCTGGTGGAATGAATCAATATTAATTAATTAATTATATTCTGGCTTGAATATGAAAATTAATTAATTGATAGACCTTATTTGCTATTTGCATTCTAGTCCCTGGTCTGGCCCATGAAACTCAAGCCCAATAGAAGTCCAGTATTTTCCTATAAATATGCCTCAGTTCCTCAGATCTCAACACACCACAAGATCATAAGTTGCACACAACAAACTAGGTTTTGGGAGCTGTGGTGATCAACTAAGATCTGAGAACGAGGAGAAAATTCTGCTTCTCAACCGGGCAAGGGATCTGATAGAGAATCTTCACCAGATTTTCAGATCGAGTTGGGATACAGATCAGAAGATCAAATCAGGAGGATTTTTCTTCTTCTCTCTCTCTCCTTGTTTTCGAAAATAACTGTTTTATTTTCTCAAGATTTATTTCCTCAATCTGTTAGGAATTAAATCTTTGTGCGTTGGAAAGATCAAAGGGAATCTCCGCGCACTCGTTCTTCAGAGTTCATCAATCCAGGTATTCCGCATAAACCTTCTTATGCATAATAATATAGGAGCATACTAGGATCATTCATAGGCATAGCAATTTATTTTGATATTCCGATTAACGATCCTTGGCAAACGGACTTCGTGATTCAGTTCACGAATCCCTTCAGTCTGCAGCGAAACACCCTGAATGGCGTGTGACTATGGATGATGAATGCTCTACGATCAAATGCCACATGGGACTTGGTCCCTCGTCCACCCGGAGTTAATAAAGTCGGCTCAAAATAGATCTTATAGACTAAATATATCTCGGATGGCTCCACTGATCGTCATAAAGCTCGCCTCATCGCTCAAGGCTTCACACAGCTTCCGGGCATTGACTTTTTGCACACATTTAGCCTTGTTGTAAAGGCTGCAACCGTGCGCGTGTCCTTGCTCTTGCCATTCAATTTAACTGGCCTCTACATCAACTTGATGTGAAAAATTCTTTTTTGAATGGACACCTCTCTGAAGTCGTTTACATGGAATAGCCTCCCGGCTATACTGATCCACATCTCTTGAATCATGTCTGGCGATTAAAAAAGGTGCTATATGGCTTGAAACAGGCGCCCCGTGCTTGGTTTCAACGCCTAAGCGACTACCTGTTATATGTGTGATTTTTTTGTAGCAGGGCTGACACCTATTTGTTTATCTTCTCTCATAATTCTAATCTTATTATACCTATTTTTATACGTAGATGACATAATTCTCACTTGAAATAATTCTACACTCATTCAGACCTTCCTTGCTCGGATACATTCCGAATTCGCCATCAAAGACATGGGTCGTCTAAACTACTTTATAGGGCTAGAGGTCTCCTACACCACTCACGGACTTTTCCTATATTAAGCAAAATATGTCAGAGACATTCTCTCTCGCTCCGAATTACTTGTTGCAAAACCAGTGTCTACGCTTTTACCAGCTGGACATAGCCTTATTGCTTCTGGGGTTCCTCTAACTGATATCACTCAATATCGATCTCTGGTTGGTGCCCTTTAGTAACTCACCATCACTAGCTCGGATATATCTTTTGGCGTCAATGTTGCATGCTCCAACTGTCAATCACATGCAAACCGTCAAAAGAATAATTTGCTACGTCAAAGGTTCCCTATCTTTTGGCTTATCTTTTGATCGCAGCACTACTTGTAACTTGGTTGCCTACTCGGACGCTGATTGGGCTACTTGTCCGGACACACAACGATCCACTTATGAATATGCCATGTTTTTTGCCGGAAATTTGGTTTTCTGGAGTGCCAAAAAGCAACCTACAGTTGCTCGCTCAAGTTTTGAATCGAAATATCATGCCCTTGCAAACTCGGCTGCTAAAGTCGTATGGTTATGCTCTCTTCTTCACTTTCTCGACCTCCTTGAAACGTGCTAAACACATAGAGATTGACCTCCATTTTGCCCTTGAGTTAGTTCAAGCTAGAAAGCTCTTCACCGAGTTCGTTGAATCTGCAAATCAAATTGTCGATGTCTTCACAAAGTCGTTGCCACGTCCCTTATTCAAGTTTTTCAGATGCAAGCTTCGAGTCAGCAATCATCCGACATCTTACTTGAGGGGGGGGGGTGTTGAAGATATAGATAAATCTACTTAAATATTCTCATATCTTAGATATATCTTTTCGTGTATCTTTCATGCAATACCAAGCTAGGGTTTCATATGTTTTCACATTGTTTTTCTCTATATATTCTCATAAAGACTATCAATAAAAGCATGGTGAAGTGTTACCCTAATACTGGGTAGTCGTGGATTTTTCTATGCACATACAACACCACTTGTGATTGATACTCTTCCATTAGTATAATATTATTCGTCTTGAGTTGATAAATTGTCATAATTTTATTTTTAGGCATTATTCAAAAGGCCTCGTACTAATGGTGTTATGTGAACTCTTACATTCAAAAAATTGCATCATTATTTTTCCAGTATGAAACTTGAATTTACCATATCCAATAGAGAATATAAGCCATAATTAACATTTTATGCTGATGTTGTGAGCCTGGACGAAAGACTATAGAGCATAGAGGTTATTGAAACAAACCCCCCCAAAAAAAATCATACTAAGTGATTTACACATAAAATTGTAAATGAATCAAATTATTTATTGAGTTTCCCGGGTCTTGATTCAATAAAAACTCTTTTAAAAAACTCATTTATTAAATGAATTAAACTTGAGCTTTATCGTAATTGACTTGTGAGCTATGAGCTAGCTCGTAGCTAAAGTTAGTATGAAGTATAAAATTAATATCTTTATACTTTAAGATTAATAAGTATATTATAAAAAAAAATTGAATTTGAGTATGAATATGATATTTTTTTAATAATATATTTTTTTTAAAAAAGAATATTTTAAATATAATTTAAATTTATAAAGTTTATTTAGCCTAACTATAGTGTATGAATTTCAAAGTATTTGTTAAAAAAAAAAAACTTAAAGTTCAACTTGATAATAAATGACTTAAATTTGAGCAAGATATTAGAAAGTTTGTTTATGTTCGATAAAGTTCATGAACTTAAAAGTACTTAACAAAAAAATTCAAAATTTAACTTGATAATAAAGGAGTTTAAACTTGGGCGAGATACTATTCAGTTCGACTCAATTCGATTATTACATCTCTATTTAAAGAGGTTGGTGGTTAAGGTGTTGCTTTACGAGAGAGGATTTGGTATATGGTAAATCCGTTACAGGCTGGGCAGTATCGTTCCCTGATTCGAACATGCTTTTTCAATGGCGTGATGGCAAATTATTCTAATTATTCCTTGAATTGTTTTATTAACAAAAATGCTACTCGAATATTATCTGGTATATTGTATCTTACCATAATGGAATCCAATAATTGACTCATTATGGATGAGTCCCATACAAATTGCTCACACTTGTTTCAGAACTCCGTTGAAATTCTTCACATTTCTTGCAATTTTTTCTGAAAATGTCTACATACTTGTGCTCCTCCTTTAATAATAATAATTCACCTA
Source organism: Plectranthus barbatus (assembly GCA_026898455.1). Classification (NCBI taxonomy): domain Eukaryota; kingdom Viridiplantae; phylum Streptophyta; class Magnoliopsida; order Lamiales; family Lamiaceae; genus Plectranthus; species Plectranthus barbatus. Next base: position 58,976 of record JAPKLW010000624.1, on the reverse strand, counting down.
TTTTCCTCATACCCCAATTCTTTTATGCTCAATATTTTCATGGTTCATTTATTGCATATAATTTGGGATGTATGTAGTTCAGCTGAGTTAATTAATCATGGTTCATTTTAATAAAGATTGAAATCGTAAGTTCATGAGTTATTATATATGAATTTCTTATAATACTTGATTAATATACTCATGAGTTAGCATGGTATAAGCTTGTTAAAAATCTAGATTTAAAAATATTTTGCTTGCTAATATTAACATACATTGTTAACGTATTTCTAATACTCGTATTATGAAATATGTTACATTCAACATTACTTAATAACATTGCATTTCAGCAATTATGCTATAATTTTTATCCAAGTATTTCATATTATGAAAAAAAATAATTTTTACACATAGTTTAATTAGGTTTAGTAAGGTCAATTAGGCTCATCTTGCTTGTTTGATTTGCAAGTTAAGCTTTGATTTTCAGTACTCAACTAAAATCTTATATTGTATTAAAGCAAATAAGTTTTAAAAAAATTCACAATTTTGTCATTTTTCTTCTCAAAATCATTACATCAGCATCAATTTCTTATTTTTCTTCTAAAATAAAATAGATATATAAACATTAATGAGAATCTAACAAAATTATGATTATAACTTAAACTCATATTTTTGTAGACTTTTGTATGCTCCACTTTTTTTTTTATTAAGTTTATATATATAAGTTGGATTTATTATACATGCTAAATATAATATAGATAATAATAATCAAAATCATTTATACAAATATAAAAACATACTCCCTCCATCCCAATTATTTGATCATTTTTAGCTTGCACGAATGTCAAAACTCATTTATAAATATATTAAGTATTCGAACAAATTTTCTGAATTACCTTTATTTAGCAATAACTACTCCATGTGTCCCAATTATTTGGTCCAGATTACTATTTTGGAGTGTCTCATTTATATGGTCTCATATCCAAATTTAGTATTGTTTTTTGCACGTGTTTACAAATTTACCCTTATAAATTAAACACTATTAATAGGATTATTATTAATACTCTCTCCGTCCCATTTATTTGATTCTATTTTAGCTTGCACCAATGTTAAATAGCAATAACTATTAATAATAACTATATTAATAGTGTTTAATTTATAAGGATAAATTTGTAAATACATGCAAAAAAAATACTAAATTTGGATATGAGACCATATCAATGAGATACCCAAAATAGTAATTTGGACCAAATAATTAGGGGAGGGAAGGGAAGTATAATCTTATTAATTATAGTATGTTTTTAATGGGTGTAAATCTAGTTCATTTTATGGAAAAGCGAGTAAATTTCGAATTTGTTGATACTCCACTCATTCACATCCTTATATAATTGAAATAAACATATAAAATGAATAAGTTCTTTATATTTTTAATATTATTATACAAATTATCTTTGTTTAGAAAATATATATATATATATTTGGGAATAGGGAATTTGAGTCGAATGTCAAACGTTACCTGTGCAAGCATCTGCTGCGTCTCTTTGATGTTGAGCACATTAAAGATGATATTAAAAATTTGAGTCCAACTAAATTCACTTTGTAAATAAAGATCATCAACTAAATCTTGTATTTAATATTTAATATAAATGTATATTAATGAAATCTTCTATATATGAATTTTATTACAGATTATGTTAAATTATTACAACAAAAAACACATTTTCGATACACATTTCATCATCATAAAATTCCCAATAAAAGGTTTTGGATCGAACAGTAAGAGAGTTGACATTAGGGGTGTGCACGGTCCGGTTTGACCGGTTTAAGGGGCAAAGTACGGACCAAACCAATAGGTACGGTTTGAAATTTTCACAAACCAAACCAGCAAAATAATTATTTCAAACCAAACCGGCCAAACCATATTAAAACGGTCTGGTTCGGCTGGTTTAAACGGTTTGAAGATTATTCAACTAAAAAATTATAAAAAATGAAACTTGTATATCAATTTTATTATTAGAAATTAATGAAAGAATGATACACAAAATAAAACTAATATAAATATGTATCGCTTGTCATTAATTATAAATATGAGATAAGTAATAAATAAATAATATTATGGTTGCAAGAAACAATTATATATAAGTTGATTTATAGGGTTACAATTCGAAAGAATATATGCATCGAATATGTATATCAATATAATTGATATTTTAGCTTTCTATCAAATAATATTTTATTATCATTATTATATTTAAAATTATATTATTTATACGGCCGGTTCGGCCGAAACGGCCAGTTTCATCCTTAAAACCGTCGGCCAAACCAAATCATCCGGTTTGAGATTTTTCAAACCAACCCGACAAATCATTTTTTTCAAACCAGCCAAATCGGCTAAATTAATTTGGTTTGGCCGGTTCGGCCAGTTTCGGCCAAACCGTGCACACCCCTAGTTGACATACATTTTGAAAATATTATTTTTGCATAAATGATTAAAAAAAAGAAATAGCAAATACATCATTCATAAATTTAAATGGAAATTCATCTAGCTCAATTTATCAAGATATTATTTATAGGAATTGTTCACGAGTGGCAGATGATTCGAGATATTTATAAACAAATGGAGTAGTATTTATTAGAATTTTCAATTCCTCAAATTTCAGCACCTGCCGTTGGAGCTCTGTTCCTTCTCTTCTCCACATTGAATCCGCTCATCGTCGACAAAACCGTTTCAGCCTCCGCCGCCGCCACGAACCGGAGTCTCCGTCTGGCTTTCGAGAACGCGCGCGGTTTCAGTGGCGACAATTGAGACCTCGTTTTCGACGGCGGCGGCGGGCACTGCGTGGTCGCCGGAATTTTATGATCTATCGACGTCGGAGTTTTGAAACCTTCTTCTTCTTCAGGTACTGAATTCTTCGAAGATATTTTAGCCTCGGAATTCTCTTCTTCGCCATTGATTTTAGTATCGTCATTTTCCTCTCCGCGATCAGTATCGCCGAGATTTTGGCGAAATTCTGATTGAATTTCGCGATTTGGAGATGGATTCTCGATTTTGATGCTGCCTCCTTGTTCCGCCTGTGGGAGATTTTGTAGCTTGTTGCAATTAATTGACATTCTTGAGAGAAACGGTGGTTTTGGAGCGCATGAGAGAGAGAGGGAGAGGGAAAAGCTTTGAAGATGAGAAAGGAAATACTGTTGTATAAATTGGAGCAGGAATCAGACTAATCTCTTTTTACTTTTATTTATTTACGGATAATTATTACATACGGGATTAATACCACCATTACCAATACCATTTATTGGTCAATAAACTTTTCAAATTATTCTCTTCCACTATAATATTAATAATTTAATAATATTTTTAAGTTCTACAGTGAAAAAGCATGAGATACTAAATAAGAAAACGCATATTCTTTATTAAAATACGCAATAAATTTTATTATGGAATCCAATCCCAAGGAATGAATTAGGAGTTAAAAAATTAAAAAATGTTCTATAGGGATGAGTATTGAATTAAAAAGCATATTTATTTAATACGAGAATAAAATTTAATTATTTCAAAAACATATTTCATTTTTACCAATCAATTTTTATTTTTTTTCATCAACATTATATTTTTAATGTAATCAACATATTGTAAATTTCTCTAAGCATGAATTCATGGTTTTGGATCTCGGCTGGCACAATAGGGAGTGTTGTGTTATTTTAATCCCTTTTTTCTTTTGATTTGTTTTAGTAATTTTATTTTTGCTTTTTATGTAATTATGTGTAATTTTTTATTTTAGAATCAATTTATGATATATTAATCAATTCTTTAATAATTAAAGACAAAACAATAAATAATTGTTGTTGGGGCCACGATCTAAACATACTTTTTTTGGGTTCATTAAAAAGGGTAAGAATCCAAACCCATGTTCAGAAGCCGTTCAAATACGCAATTCAAGGAGAGTAGGCAGCACAATGAAGCTGATCAACAGTCAATGAAGGTAAATTGTAGTTGGTCTTGACTCTTGAGTGAAATCAACTCCGACAAATCGTAAAGAGCAGATCCCTTGAGGAGGCCGTCTTAAGAAGGATTCCCAAGGAGGTCACCTCAAAGAAATTGCCGAGAGCAGGTCATAACCATTGTTATGACCTTGCCAGTAACTCACTAAACAGTTGCAATCACTCCTAAAAATATGGAAATAACGATTACTAGGGTTTATGACTTATTTATCTTGTATTTTAGGTTCCTCATAGTCTATAATTAGGGGAGAGTGGAGACCTTATTATTTTCATTTTTCACCCCCTATTCTTATTTACACATAATAACACTAATTGTCTAAGTTGAAACGTTATTCAAGCATATGTACAACCTGCTTTCATTTGTATTTCAACGCCATTTGTTGATTGATACACTATTACTCGATCTTTGTCTTGCATTTATTTATTCATTAACTATTTTATTTGATTATATTGCATTTTTTCTAGTTAGTTCTACTTAGTTTTTTGGGCATGTATCCATTACATTTCAAACCTCAACAAATGTACTTATAGAAAAATAACAAAGTAAAATTTTAAAGTAAATCGAGGAAAAAAAAACTAACAATAAAGTGGCACAATACTCCCAAGTCCTAGCATCTTAAAATATAATACACAGTATTTATTCGTAATAATGTCATTTACTAGATTTACCATTTTAAATTCGAGGATCTTAATTAAAGTATTTTTAATAGTTTGTCACGTTTTATCTTTATGGCTAAATTGCCGATATAAATTTGCTAGCCTACAAAAATGTTCATATATACATCATATTTTTACATACAAAATAGTCTGTGAATCTCCTAAAATAAATAAATGAGTTGTCGCATTCTGCACATTTTGCTTCAATTGTTAATTTGCAATTTCTCTTGTGATATATAAAAGAGAAATATTTTGAGTTATATGGAGTCTCCAATAAATTCGTTTCATATATCAGAATTAGCGAGAAAGCGTTCATAGCTCGATTCAAATATGATCGAAGGTTTTTTTCTACACAAAATATAATCGAATGCTAATGTAATTATAAATATGCTATTAGACATCCATGTACAACTTAAATTGATGATTTAGACAAATACTTTAGGGAAAATTGAGAAATATAAATTCAATTATACGAGATTAGGGAAATTTATTGTATTCTCGTTAGAGAATATCTCACACTTTTATTCTGTTATATATTTATGATCTCTGTCATTAGCAAATTTAATTTTGTCGGAGTCACACGTTTTCTGACATGACAATCACATGTAATTTTCTGTGTAAGGAAATAGTCATATATTTTCTTCCTTGTTGTTATGATTTTGGCGTGTCAAACAAGTACCAGGTTAGAGTGCCTCCAGATTAGCTCTAATTTGTTCAAACTTGTAAATCCTATTAGGATGTTTATTGAGTTGTAAAAGAGCTGTTCAGGACACTCTGGGTTTGGTAACTAGCCCACCACTTTGGACTACGCAAGGAAGTTAGAAGAAATTGGCTACCGGTTTGGGAAACTCACATTCAGAAAACTAGTTGAAGTCATCAGCAAGGATTGTTGGGATTTGTATACTAAAAGTATTTATTGCAGTGTGTGTACATTTGACTTATCTCATATCTGTAAACAAATGTAATTGCGTGAACAATGAAATTCTCTTATCTCGTCGATAGGGAGATCATACGGTGTGTAGGAGATCGCAGAAGACTGTATGGCTCGTTTGACATAGCGAGATATAAACATTGTTATCACAACTAAGACATCATTGAGGATTAGTCTGTCGTTGTAGGCTGCAGCAAATTCGGTATGTGCGGTTACGTATTGATAGGACCATAGTGAGATGTGTTCTTCTGTCTGACTTGAGAAGAAACAACATCTCGTCACTTGGTTGAGTCTGAATCCTAACAAAGGTTCAAAAGTATGCACGGGTTGTATGTCACTTTGACTTGTCATGGTGGAGAGCTTGTTTAACGTGCTCGTATATCCGCATCTTGGGTGACAACAACTTGTGTAGAACGTTTTGATGACTGGAGTTAGATTACCATATCCAAGTATTAGGATCAGGACATTCCTTGATGAGCTCTATAAGGTTCGTCGTGATGAAGTCCTGCAGGCCGATTAAGTTCAACCTCAAATGATAATGTTTGAGTAGCACTACTCAGGATAATAAGATATATATTAATTACGCGAATCTTGTCAAAAGCTTTAATTAATTCATGAATGTCCAGTAACCTTAAATATGGGGATTCACCGAGTTGATGCAACCTGTTCTCATAACGTGGTAATAAAGGGGCATGTCAGTATAATTCTCTAGTGAATGAATTAATATTAATTAATTAATTATGTCATTTGTTGTGGACATGAGAATTAATTAATTCATAAGCCAAGTTTATTACTTGCATCAAGTCACAGGTCTGGCCCAATAAATTGCTTAAGGGAGCCCATTAGGGTTTTAATCCTAATAATATAAATAGCCTATTGTCTCCTCAGATTTCATTAGTCACAACAACTGAAACCCTAGAGGCAGAGAGAGGGGGGCGGTGCCAACTGCAAAGAGGGAAGAGAAATTCAACGTTGTCATGTGCAGTGCAATCTTGTGGAATCATCACCAGTCGAAGGATTGAAAAAGCAAAGGGATACAGATCTGAAGACCTGATTTAGAAAACGAGATTTCTTTCTTTCTTTTCAATTTGAATCTTCAATTAAATTACAAGATATTTAATTCTCTTTCCGCAAATTCAAATTGTTCGCATAGTGGAATCGAATTTGGATTCAACGCGGTTCAGATCCAGACCCTATAGAATCAAAAGGTAACTCTAAAACCATTGCAATTAAATTCGTAGGAGCATGCATAGGTTTTTCTATCAAATGACAATTGTTTTCAACATCAATGAACGGTCCAGATTAATGGATTTGTGATTCAGTTCACAACATTAATCCCTACAAAGACGACACAAGTATACTAGTCTAACTCGTGTACAGAGACAAAGTGAACAAGTAAGAGGAATCTTTAACAAGCTAGAATTTAATAATGAAGATTCCTTAAAGTCTAAAGATATCTCAACCTGTTGTGATTCCTCGGACTGACAGAGCCGTTTTGACATAAAGCTGCTAAATCAATACGTAGTGTCAGAAAAGCAGGAGCAGGTGCAGAACTTCAGAAAAAGAAACCTGTCCGTAGCAAAAAAAGAGAGGTGCCGGATTGGACACATCCAATATGTCTCACAACGGCTCTTAATTCAACTCTCTCACACCTCACCTATAAATAGACAAAGTGCCCCAAAAGAGAAGAAAACAAAACTCTGAACAAGTAAAGAAACTCTGCGAAAACTCAAACTCAAAATTTGAGGCTGCTTTCTAGCTTACCGTGTGCCATCTCTGGACACGAGACTCGTTGCTCTGAAGCTCGAATTATCATCCTAGTGTTCTTACTTTATAAATAAGAATACATAAGTCACTACATATCTACAACAGTGACTATCACAGACGTTTAGCCACAAGTTTCACAGTTAAGAGAAGAACTTAAAAAGTTCCCAAGGACCAGAAGAAAGCTTCATGGTGAGCTCACACTCCAGTTCTGAATAAGCGGAGGAAAGCAAAGGCCTGGATGAGTGAGTTAGTGAATTGGTGAACACGGGCAGATACTAGCTAGCGATAGATCGCGAGACCCTATTGTAATCTAAGCTTAGTGATTTCCAGACTTTTAGTCTGAAGAGAGAACGTAGGGCTTTTTGTGTCCAAACCTCTATGAATCCTTTGTATTTTATTATTTTACTTTCATACTTGCTTGGATTTTAAAACTCAACACTGTATAAGTGTTGAAGTATATTTGAGCCGGACTAAATATTTTAAACTTGCTAAATGATATGTGTGTAAAATGACCTATTTTTCGATGTGTGCGCGTGCATGTTTGTGGCCATTTTACCCTCATATCATATGTTTTTGTCGTTCTTTTGTCTTGTTTTTGTGTTTTCGTGTTTGAAATGATGTAGGATACATTTTGAGCATAATATAGCGTATTTTGGAGAGTTTTGGAGGAAAATCGTCCAAGTATGAAGTCCGAGGAGGATAAGTTTGCCAGAGCGGTGCAAAAAGAGGAGTTTCGGGAGCTTGGAGGAGTTGCCCGGCCGAGCGGTGTGCAGGCTCGGCCGAGCTGCCCGACAGAGAGCTCGCTCGACCGATCGGTGTGCAGGCTCAGCCGAGCCGTGGAACAAAGACCTCGCTCGGCAGAGCAAGGCAGGCTTGGCTGAGCCAGGTCGGGCTTCCCATTTCCCCGCGGATCTTCTGGAGGCTCGGGTGAGCCAACTTTAGCTCGGGCGATCCGAGGCCCTGCTAGCTCGTCTATAAAAGGGGGAAAATCAATTAAATGAAAAAAATTTGGCCCAATTTGAGAATAACCGTCACGAACTTCCATCTAGATTAATCTCTACACTTCCTTCCACACTTGAATCAAGGAGAACCAAGGAACATTCCCTCGTCTTGGTGAAATTTGAAGAAGGAGAATAGGTGGATTGGATTCAACGAAGACAATCGTAGAAGATCAATCTTGACCTTGAAGCTTTGTAATGTCAATTCTTATTTCTCAACTTGTATTGCTTCTAATTCAAGGTATGATGAACTAAATTCCTAAGTGAGTGTTGTAATATGGATATTGTGCTGGATTGAATCTACTATGCTTGTTTACTTTCCTATGAAGGCTTGATTTGCACTTGAGCTTGTTCATACCTATTAGATGTAGGTAATAGCCAATCTATAGGTAGTTGATGTGAACGTTGCAGCCAATACGCGGACGGAATTGTCGTGAAAAGTGCATAATCATATAGTTTTAGTTCCAATCCATGTGCGGGGCTAGGATTATAGGGTAATAATCGACGGTCGGTTGGGAGTGGCCTCGGAGTTAATAACGTAGCTGTTTGCAACTTCGAGAGTCATCTACCGCTAGCTATCCGTAGCAAGTGACTAGCGAATATAAGAGTCGGTTGCTCAACTTCATAGGAATTAAAATCCGTTTACAACATAGATTGATTTAATTTGGATCAATTGAAGTTTACAAACACTCACTTTCTTCTAAGATTGTCGGACTTGTTACTCTAATCTACCCAAACATTTGATAAAAGTAAGTGATTGGTAAAGTTTGCAAATTGTTGAATGCTTGATTGTGTGCATTTGTAGTTTAGTTTACAATTCATAGCTTGATAGATAAAGAAAATCAACGACAATTGTATTGCCTAGCTATTAATACACCTTCCTACGAGTAAATAGTTTCCACGAGAGCAAATTGAAAAAGAACTCGGATTGATAATTTAACGTGAAATTGAGTGTCACTTCACACGACCGTCACGTTTTTGGCGCCGTTGCCGGGGAATCTTTTAGTAGGTCTAGTGGAATTATTGAAAGTTGAAGTATGGTATGCTAGGTGTTTGAGAAAATGCTTGTGTGAATATTTTTACTAACATTGTTTTGTTTGTTATTTGTGTTTGTTTGTTTTTGTTGGATTGTTTACTTGTAATCGATTTTGTGGATTTTTCCTAGGTAGTTTATGATCACTCGATCAAAGGCTAGAGAGCTTGAGGCAAGGAAACTTCAAGAAAGAAGAGCACATATTCAAATTGATTTTGAGATGGCTAACCATGGAGAAGATACGGTTATGATAGAAGAGTTGGAAAGGCAACTCGAGTTGATGAAAGCTATGATCAATGAGAGGAATGGTCCGAGGAGACCATTACAAAATCTTTTTCAACCTCAAGGTGAACCGTTAACAGGAGGTTTTCGGTTAGGTGTAAATGCCACGCAATTTGAGATAAAGCCACAGTTGGTACAAATGATACAAAATAACCAATTTGGGGGGCACATAACCGAGGATCCAAATGTTCATATCTCTCGATTTTTGGAGATTACTGATATTATAAAGATCAACCAAGTGCCTCAAGATCAAATACGACTGCGGTTATTCTCATTCTCTTTGAGAGATGGTGCTAGGAATTGGTTCTAAGGCTTGGACAAATCAAATATTGTCACTTGGGAAGAGTTGAGAGAGAAGTTTCTATTCAAGTTTTTCCCACTAAGTTTGACTTTGAAGAGAAGGGCTGAGATCACATCGTTTGGGCAAAGATACGATGAACCTCTATACGAGGCATGGGATAGGTTCCGAGAGCTTCTACGAAAATGCCCAAGACATGGACTTTCTCGGAGTCAACAGATTTGCCAGTTCTATGGGGGATTAAACTATGAAACGAAAGTGATGTTAGATGCTTCATCGGGAGGAGCATTTCTTGATCTTGAAGAGGAAGAAGCTTGGAGGACAATTGAGAAAATGGCTGAGAATAGTTTCCATTGGCCTAAGGAACGCAAGGACTATCGATCGGTTAAGTCGGTAAATGAGGCTAAGGAAAGTGAAGAATTCAAAGAGCAAATTGCGCTCATGCAAAAGAAGCTTGATGCATTGTCTACATCGGGAAATAGAAATGAGGATATGATGGTAGTTCGGCATGAAGAGTCGCATCCGGAGAGTTTGAATTTTGTGAATCAAAGAATGGGGTTCAATGCTCGTCCCCAATACAATCCACAGGGGAACATGTACTATCATCCGTCCAACCGTTTTCACCCGAATTTTTCCTATGCTAATCCAAACAACGCTCTAAATCCTCCATTACAAATTGAAGGGGGAAGTAGTGGTCAAGGATATGCTGGGGGAAATAGTAGGTATGCAAATCAAGAACCAAGAAGAAATCCTAATGAGGAATTGGACAAGAGATTTGAAAAGTATGATGGCATGTTTGCCGAGATCCAACTTCAAATTTCCTCGATTGCAAAACAACTAAGTGGGAAGCACCAAGCTGGGAAGTTTCTGAGTGATACGGAAACGGTGCAAAAGAAGGGTTGTAACATGGTAGAAGGAGAAAATAGAATGGAGGAAAATTTGGAAGTAATGACTCCTAAGTTGGAGATGGTCGAGGTGAAAGGAGAGTTGGAAGAAGAAATTGATGAAGGGAAGTTAGTTGAAGTCAAGCAAGTGGAAGCAAATGAGGATGTGAGAATCGGAGAGGTTAAGTTTTTTGAGTATGTCAAGAAGGGAGACATCGAGATGCCTCTACCGGAAGAAATAGAGAGAGTGCCTATGCTCGATAAACTTGTTGGTAAAGAAGAAGTATTTGAAGATGGTATTAGTGAGTTTGAAGAGAAGAACATTGCTAGTAAGAAAGAAGATCACGGAGGTTTTGTAGTTGGATGTAAGATTGGAGAGAAACATATTGAGAAGGCCTTGTGTGATTCCGGTGCAAGTGTCAACATTATGTTATGGGATTTGTTTAAGGAGTTGGAGGTTGGAAACTTAAAACCAACAAGTCAAATGCTTCAATTGGCTAACCAAGCTCTATTTTGCCCAAAAGGGGTAGTTGAAGATGTCCATGTCAAGGTGTTGACGTTTACCTTCCCAGGGGATTTCCTTGTTGTAGATATGAAGAACAAGAGGGGTATTCAACTTATTTTTGGAAGACCGTTCTTGCACACGACCGATGCTCTTTTTGATATGAAGCACGGTGAACTCACGTTCCGTTGTTGTGGCAAGGAAGTGGTGTTTTCATTACCTCCGAAGAACATTGATGTTGGTGAAATTGAGAAGGTTGTAAACAAAAAGAGAATGAAGGATGTGTTGGAACCAAACTTGAAGAGTATGAATGAGGAAGAAGAAGTATGCAAGGACCCGGGGGATGAGGAAGTTCTCAATCAAGTTCGACTCAAGAAAGCTCGTGTGGATACGGATCCACCAAGGAGTGCTAGAAGGAAGCTTCGTTTCCCCGAAGAGTGCGTTGAGGTATGCCAAGGTATGAGTTCCGGTTCCACACCTTTCAATCATGATTGAGATGAGGTATGATCGTCGAGCTTTCGACGTTAAACAAGCGCTTATTGTGAGGCAACCCAATCTCTTGAATTTTGTTCTTTTGCATAGTTGAATAATTGTTAGGTTTATGATTTTTGTGGAATAATATGTTTGTTGTTTTGAAGGATTCCTAATTGTTATGGTGCTACAATTTCCTGTGAAGAATGTGTGTATGAAGGTTAGGAAAGGATGGAAGGCTACATGATCGAGAAGATGTTGGAAAAACGGCCGAGCCATGCGACAGAGCGGTTGCTCGGTCAAGCGCGGGGCAGGCTCGCCCGAGCCTTGCAACAGACCCCTCGCTCGGCTGAGCCATCTCGAGCTCAGCCGAGCCGCGCGCGGATTTAAAAGCTCGATCGAGCAAATGCTTGACCCATTTGCATCCCGATCAAAATTTTCATCTCAGAAATTTTTCCTAGACCTTAGTACTTTGAAGTGTTCCCAATTCAACTGTGAAGTGTTATTATGGCTAATCATCCTGGAAGTGGTTTTCCTTTTCCCGCTACTTGCAGGCCTAACGGATTTGATGATGACGAGTACGTGCAGTTCATTGTACTCTCACAACGGCAAGTAGTGGGAACAACATACATGTGTTCAGTTACTTTGGAGGCATTGGATTTCAAGAAAGACATTTGGAATGTGCTTCAAGGCATTGGATGGGGGAAGTTACTTCGTGGAAGATGGCCGGCCTACATGAAGCTCACGAAGGAGTTCTTGTCTACGGTACGGGTAACATGGGACGCACGAGGTTCACCCGAGATGGTAAATTTCAAACTTTATGATCAAGACATTTTCATGAGTAGCCAAGCTATTGATGTGATTTTTGGGTGTCCGGTAGATGCACAATTTATATTTGAGGAGATTAATCCCCAAGACTTGTGGGAATCTATTTCTGGCATTGCACCATCGGACAATTTTAATATTGCAGATTGTAGGTCACACTTGATTAAGAATCCTATTATTCGTTATTTACATCTTATGATAGAGGGTTGGTCTTGTGGATATTATGGTACTGGTTGTGTTGGTTTGGCTGATTTCCAATTTCTGTTTGCATTACTGCATGGGAGGCCCTTTTCTATTGGGGGATGGTTGATGGAAAATTGGATCAACACAATTGGTGCTGATAATTCGGTTATTTGTGGTGGTGGATTACTATTTCCTATCTTTAAGGCATGTGGTGTTGATATTTCGGGAGTATTCGCTCCGGGGTTGAGCCTTAACACAACTACTCTGGTCACAAAAGCTTTTCTGGTTCCGGAGAAATTGGGTGTCTGCTATTTTTACAAGTTTGGAGATTTTGGGATTGAATTGCCTAACCGTGCGTTGACAGAGATTGATGATTTGGGGGATCGGTCTAACTGGTTGATGAGTACTGAAGCTCATCTGGACATGACGAGATTGGTGAGGTCTCGATGTGAGGAGGTGATTCCCATGCCATGCAGCCACTGTTGCCGTGATCAGCCACCACAGGACCCAGCAGACTAAAGGAAGTGCGAGCGCACCGAGTACCTTTTTACAAACTTAGTCTCACTTGACTAAGTTTGGGGGGAGTGGTCGGTATCCGGTGCTCTCTTCTGGTTCACTTCTCTTATCTCTATCCTTATCTTTAGTCTAGTTTAGATTTAGTTGTTGAATTTGAATAACATTGATCTTCGATATGGTTGTAATTCGATATTGATATACTCTTGCGAGGATGGATGTTGATTGATTTGGTTTTATTTTTATGGAATATTTTGATGAATCACGGCGAGCTTGCATGTGTTTAATTCTTTCTATTTGGTTTTGGTATGTGGATGTATAATGGTATGGAATGAATGGTGGTGCTAGTGGATTAATGTGTTAATTTTTGTTGAAAGATTGGTTTGTGGTAAGATATGGTGGACATGAGAGCTTTATTGGTTTTATTATGCTCAAATTGTTTGGTGGTGTTGTATTGTTGTTTAGTAGGTGCAAATAAGGAATGAAGAGCGGTGATCGTGTCTACCGATGGGTAATGCTTTCTATCGTTCCTCTTACCATTTAGTTTCAATTGAATTGTGTTGGCATGTAGAATGTTAGTTAGGTTGTTGTGTGCTTGTCGTGTGTGCATGATGAACCCAAATGCGAATTGGAGATTTGAATCATGATCTACTTTGTAAGGCTAAAATTTGCTTCGACCAATGATAGGGCATAATCTAGTTGTTAAGGTGTGCTTAAATTGAACTTTTGAATTGCCGAATTTTGTGCGAGGTTAATGCCTAGGACTTGACAAAAGCCGAGAGTTTTTGAGCCTTGATATTGTCATATTCTTTTTGATTGTGAGTGGCAAGTTTGAGAGCACAAAATCTAGAACTTGAATATATTCTCTATCTATTGGGCATGAGTTTGGTAACTAAAAAATGATCTTAGGCCATCGATTCTTAGTTCCTCCTTTCACTTTGGAAGTATAAGGTTGTTGATATCATAATTTTGCCGTTCATACCCTTGTTTCCCGTGATTGTGCTTAAATGGAGAATTTTCTTTGAAAATATTAGGACAAAACTTGGGGGGAATGAGCGTATGAGGGTGAATACGGAGATGAGAGTTGGGATGGGAATCGTTTGGAAATCCTTAAGTTGTGATTTGAGGCAATAAAAGTATTGAGTGTAGGATTGATTTGAATCCTAGGAAAATGGGTACCAACAAAAATTTGGGTATTTAAAAAGAAAAAAAAAAGAAAGACAAGCACCATGAATGAAAAAATGAGGGTGATAGAAAAAGAAAATGAGAAAAGAAAGAAAAGAAAAAAAAAGAAAGGAAGAAAATTTTTTATGAGAGTTGTGATTGAAAAGCCTCAATGTTAGAAGTGGATTGAAGAGAATAAGTTTGGGGGTTTTGGGATTTGGAGACGTTCGTCACTTTAGCCCAAAACCACCTACCTTTTAGTAAGCCACGTTATAACAAAAAACAAAGACCTTTTTGATTTTAGGAGCCAACTCGTTGTAGTATAGTGGTGAGAATTGTTTCAAGCCTATGGAAATTGTGCTCGATATCTTGTGAATGAGTGAATTCATCAAACCCTAAACACGTAAGGGAGTGCTTTCATTTCTTTATCCAATATTGATGAGTGGTTTGAGTTGTTGGCATTAACCGTGTCACAAAGTTAGGTGATAATCTCGTTCGATAAGAGCATGCCAAGATGACTATGATGAGCTATGAGGTTGTTTGATGAGGTTTATTAATTGCTTTACTTTGTTTCGATTGAGGACAATCAAATGTTCAAGTTTGGGGGATTATGATGTGTGTAAAATGACCTATTTTTTGATGTGCGAGCGTGCATGTTTGTGGCCATTTTACCCTCATATCATATGCTTTTGTCGTTCTTTTGTCTTGTTTTTGTGTTTTCGTGTTTGAAATGATGTAGGATACATTTTGAGCATAATATAGCATATTTTGGAGAGTTTTGGAGGAAAATCGTCCAAGTATGAAGTCCGAGGAGGCTAAGTTCGCCCGAGCGGTGCAAAAAGAGGAGTTTCGGGAGCTTGGAGGAGTTGCCCGACAGAGAGCTCGCTCGACCGATCGGTGTGCAGGCTCGGCCGAGCCGTGGAACAGAGACCTCGCTCGGCCAAGCGAGGCAGGCTCGGCCGAGCCAGTCGGGCTTCCCATTTCCCCGCAAATCTTCTTGAGGCTCGGGCGAGCCAACTTTAGCTCGGGCGATCCGAGGCCCTGCTAGCTCGTCTATAAAAGGGGGAAAATCAATTAAATGAAAATTTTTTGGCCCAATTTGAGAATAACCGTCACGAACTTCCATCTAGATTAATCTCTACACTTCCTTCCACACTTGAATCAAGGAGAACCAAGGAACATTCCATCGTCTTGGTGAAATTTGAAGAAGGAGAATAGGTGGATTGGATTCAACGAAGGCAATCGTAGAAGATCAATTTTGACCTTGAAGCTTTGTAATGTCAATTCTTATTTCTCAACTTGTATTGCTTCTAGTTCAAGGTATGATGATCTAAATTCCTAAGTGAGTGTTGTAATATGGATATTGTGATGAATTGAATCTACTATGCTTGTTTACTTTCCTATGAAGGCTTGATTTGCACTTGAGCTTGTTCATACCTATTAGATGTAGGTAATAGCCAATCTATAGGTAGTTGATGTGAACGTTGCAGCCAATACGCGGACGAAATCGTCGTGAAAAGTGCATAATCATATAGTTTTAGTTCCAATCCATGTGCGGGGCTAGGATTTTAGGGTAATAATCGACGGTCGGTTGGGAGTGGCCTCGGAGTTAATAACGTAGTTGTTTGCAACTTCGAGAGTCATCTACCACTAGTTATCCGTAGCAAGTGACTAGCGAATATAAGAGTCGGTTGCTCAACTTCATAGGAATTAAAATCCGTTTACAACATAGCTTGATTTAATTTGGATCAATTGAAGTTTACAAACACTCACTTTCTTCTTAGATTGTCGGACTTGTTACTCTAATCTACCCAAACATTTGATAAAAGTAAGTGATTGGTAAAGTTTGCAAATTGTTGAATGCTTGATTGTGTGCATTTGTAGTTTAGTTTACAATTCATAGCTTGATAGATAAAGAAAATTAACGACAATTGTATTGCCTAGCTATTAATACACCTTCCTACGAGTAAATAGTTTCCACGAGAGCGAATTGAAAAAGAACTCGAATTGATAATTTAACGTGAAATTGTGTGTCACTTGACACGACCGTCACTAAACACTAAGTTTCAAAAATACAAAGTGGTTAGACACTACCAAAAAGCTTGTTAAATATGTGAAGTGCAAACTTGTAAAATATTTTTGATGTGCAAACAGACTCTGATCTCAGGATCATCAAGAGAAATGTGCAAAAAGGAGGAAGTTGCGAGAAAAGAAAGAGAAGAATCTGAGTGCAAGCTGAGAGAAGAGAAGGAGGAAGCGAGAAGAAGAGGAGAGAACCGGAGTTGCAAAACTTACTCGAGATAGCACAGAGGCTGGAAGTCCTACACAAAAGGTAAGGTTGTAATGCTCCTAAATTTTCTTTTGTCAGTTTTTCGAATGTACTGGCAAAGTTTGAAGACAAAAACTCATTGTCCAAACTATTCTCTTCATTTTCTCTGGATGAACTAACACACTCTAGTGCAATCAACATGTTTAATTTATTTTCAACTCTATGATTTTTATCAAGCAATATCTCTCCTGTTGAGGGGAAGAATTTTTATCGAGTAGGTTGTGCTTTTGGATATGAATTTCTTGGGTATTTAGATTTGACAGTTAATGCTTTGATACCTTGTAAACTCTGGAAATCATCCATCATTTTTCCAGCTTTATAAGTTATGGCTTTGACAACACCAAAAAGGGGGAAATTATTTGGAAATAGTCCTATATTTCCTTGTTATTGTTTTGGTGTATCAAATTAGTACAAGCTTAGAGTATCTCTAGATTAGCTCTAGTTTGTTCAAACTTGTAAATCCTATTATGATGTTTGTCAAGTTGTAAGAGAGATGGTCAAGAAAAACTGGGTTCAAGAACTAGCCCACCAGTTTGGACAATGCAAGGAAGTTAGAAGAAACTGGCTACCAGTTTGGAGGAACTAACTACCAGTTTGGGAAACTCACATTCAGAAAACTGGCTAAAGTCATCAGCAGGGACGACATCAGTATACAATCCTAACCCGCATACAGAGACAAAGAGATAAGTCAGTGGAATCCTTAACAAGCCAGAATTAAAGAATAGAGAATCCTCAAAGTCTGAAGATCTCTCAACCAGTTGTGATTCCTCTTACTAGCATAGTCGTTCTGACAAAAAACTGCTAAGTCAACACCAGTGTCAGAAAAGCAGGGACTAGGTGCAGAACTTCTGGAAAGCTACCTGTCTGTAGCAGAAAAGAGAGGCGCTGAATTGGAAAATCTAATATTTCTCACAACTGCTCTTAATTCAAATCTCTCACACCTAGCTTATAAATAGACGAAATGCCCTTGATAAATAAGAAACCAAAACTCTGAAAAAGTAAAGAAACTCTACGAAAATTCAAACTCAGAAGTTCGAGGCTACTTTCTAGCTTACCGTATACCATTTTTGGACACGAGTCTCGTTGCTCTCAAGCTCGAGTTATTGCAGTCATTGCATGTCTTCAACAGTGACTATCACGACCATTTAGCCATAAATTCGACAGTTCAGGGAAGAATTCTAAAAGTTCTTAAGGACTAGAAGGAGGCTTTGTGGTGTGCCCACACTCTAGTTCTGAAGAAGCATAGGAAAGCAAAGGCCTGAACCAGTGAGCTAGTGAACTGGTGGACACATGCATTTGCTAGCTAGCGATAGATCGTGAGACCCTGTTGTGATCCAAGCTTAGTGATTTCCAAACTTTCAGTCTGAAGAGAGGACGTAGGACATTTGTGTCCGAACTTCTTTAAATTCTTTTGCATTTTATTGCTTTACTTTCATATTTGCTTGGATCTTAAAACCCAACACAGTACAAATGTTGAAGTATATTTGAACTAGACTAAATATTTCAAACTCCCTTAACACTAAGTTTCAGAAACACAAAGTGGTTAGAAATTACCAATTTGTGATGTGCAAGCTTTTAAAATATTTTCACTGTACAAACTGACTCTATCTCGAAACCAACGCTTTCTTTTTTTTTAAAAAAAAAACTATAAATCGACACAAAACAATGTAGTTTCATGTCTAATTGAAAATTATAAACGAAATACATGTAGTTGTCATATGAGCGGAAATTACATGATTCTACAAAATTTAACTCAATCAATAATTGAAAATATAATTACATATAACATAATAAAATTGTGATATAATCACCTCACGAAAATACAATAAGATCACTTTCTCGAATCCCACAAAATTAAGGATATATAATCTATTGTCCCAATATTTTATGGATTTATTTGGGTTACGAATGCTGAACTTCTTCTCCAGCTAGCTTATATAGTAGTAGGGGCCAAAAGCTCTTGTAGTAACAGAATTGGTCAAAAGTTGTTGGAGGCTCTAAATTTAAATTCTTTAATAGTCATTATTATTTAAGGGA
The DNA here is from genome assembly GCA_026898455.1 of Plectranthus barbatus. Lineage (NCBI taxonomy): Eukaryota > Viridiplantae > Streptophyta > Magnoliopsida > Lamiales > Lamiaceae > Plectranthus > Plectranthus barbatus. The sequence goes on along the minus strand of JAPKLW010000624.1, from coordinate 40,124 downwards.
TTTTAAATTCTTTGTATTTTGAACTCCAATGGTTTAAGCGTCTTAATCAAAATAAAAGTAATTTAAGTAGGGGTGAGCAAAACCAAATCGAAAACCGCAAACCAAATCGAACCGTTGGGTTTCGGGTGGTTTGAGTTGGTTTGAAAATATATGCGGTTTAGGTTTGGGTTGAATTTTAGAAAATTTTTGGGTTATCGGTTTGGGTGCAATTTTAACCGAGCCGAACCGAAATTTATATTCATATGTAAATTATTAAAAATTTTTTATTTATTTTTATTATTATATATTCTATATAAAATATAAGGTTTATTTTCTACAAATTATAAAATATAAACATAACAAACCAAACCCTATTATGTTTCCCTAACTGTAACCGCACGTTTACGGCTTCACGCTGCTCATCTCCTTGGCGATGTGGATTTTGATTGAATCATGTTTCATATTTATAATTGCTAAACTTATGTTTATGTATTAGATTTGTTGATTATGGATTTTTATTTTTATTATATTTTTGGATTGTGATTTTTTTCTTTTTGCATTAAATTGTGTTAATTTAACAATTTTATAAAAAAATTCTAAGAATTTTCGGTTAAAACCGAAACCGATGATTTGTTTTGGTTTGGTTACGGTTCGATTTTAATAATTTCATTAGGGCAATTTGGGTTGAGTTTTTGGAAATTTGCGGGTTCACGGTTTTGTGGGTTCGGTGCGGTTTTCTACCCGAATCGCCCGTTGCTCACCCCTAAATTTAAGCGTCTTATTCAGGATAAGTTATTTAAATGCGTTATTCATAATATAAGTGATCTAAATGCCTTATTTGTATCTTATAAATATCGAGTTTGAATTATAATGGAGACATCTGAATTGGGCGAATTTAAAATTAATAAATTTTATTGTTGGTCCCAAGATCAGAGTTTATCGAATATGTGCAGTGGAAGATTAAAGAATGAGTTTTTGCAATATAGAAAGTGGTGGTGATCAACCAGTTTGGTTATTTGAAAAGCTTGTTGTCTGCGAGTTTGATTATTACCAAGTTCGGTTATACTACAACATCAGATGATTTTGAGTTTTGAATCTTTACATAATAAAATAAAGTAATAAATAACGCAAGAATTTATAGAGGTTTGGACAAATGTCCTACATCCTCTCTTCAAAACGTAGCCCGGAATATACTAGCCTTAGGATCGAAAGCTTGTGAATGTCCGTGTCCACCAGTCCACTTGCTCACACACCCAGGGTCTCTTTCTCATTTGGCACTCAAATTAGGAGTGTGGGCACACCATGCAGTCTCCTCCTCTGGAAGTTGGGAGCTTTTAAATTCTTCTCAAAACTCTTCGAACTTGCAGCAGATGTCCATATTAAAATAGTTATAGCCTGGAAATAGTTGCAACTCATGTGGTCTTTCTTGGAGAGAAAGAGCACCAAAAGGGAAAGAAGACACGGTAAGCTATTTAAAGAATAGCCTCAAACGGGAAAAGAGAACTCAGTGAGTCTCTGTTCGGAGATGACAGTTACGATGCAGAATTATTAGTTTGCTCTAACTGAAGCATAAATCTTTTCATCGTAGCTTTAGTTACTTGAGATGTGTTCGTTTCTACGAGTCACTCCATGAACCATATTTTTGTAACATATCTTTCCTCTAAGAATGCCTTCGTAAATTTATGAACGAAGTGAGGAAGAGTTTGGTGAATAAGCCGTTTAGAGACAATCCAAATTTTGAACAATTTTTTGGGTCTCCGAGTGATTGGTGACAGGTTGCCTTTTCTGCTCTGCCGCACCTGCTCTGTCATTTCCTGACACAGGGTGTCGACATACTGTTGTGTGTCAAAACGACTTGCCAGTCTGAGGAATACTAAGCTGAACGTTTGAACTTCGGACTTTAAGGATTCTCCTTTTCCTTAAGTCTTGCTCTTGTGATTCCTCTGGCATGTCTTTGTCTCTATTCGTGAGAAGAAACTTGACTTGATAAATTGGTGATTTTCTAGCTAATGAAACCACCCAGTTTATCTGAATGGCTTGCTTCAAGCTGAAGTGGTCGTCAGTTCACCAGTTCGTCGCTTGAATCTTTGTTTCTTCTTGTCATCACGTTGACCAAACTGATGGCTTCGATCGCAAGCCTAATTTGTCTTGATCAACTTTTACAAATCGATAAACATCCTAAGTGGATATTACAAGTTTGTACGACTAAGCTAATCTAGAGACATTTCCTAAGATGGTTTCTATACATTTTTACATATCAAAACGCAGAAGATAAGGGAGTTTCGATCCTAAATTCCCAACAAGTTCCCCCTTTTAATGTTGTCAAACCCACCACTAAGCTGGTAGATAAGTCAGTTTGTCGAGTTTACAATGATATTCTAACAAGTCTGATACTCGGGAACTGAACCATTAACTACATAGCTTGCCCTATTAATCTTTCCCCTAAATTAGAGAGAGATATTTCCTTTTTAAGTCCAATGGGCGAAATAAAAACGATAAGATTTTGTCAATAATCATTAATAGTTTTTGTATAAGGTGTTAATGATTACAGTTATGGATAGAAAACTGAAATGTTGATTATAGAGTCTTCTACCTCTTCTGAAGATCTTCCACATCCTTTTCTAGCTTAAGAATGATATTAAACTCCTTTTCTCTTCTATCCTTTTCAGCTTCTTCTCTTCTCAATCGCTCTTCTTATTACTTCTTGCGAATCTCTTCTTCTCTTTTGAGAGCTTCTTGTCCTTCTTTTACAATTTCAATTAATGTAGCCATGGTTGAGGAGATTCGATATGATTCTTCTCTTGTAGCATTAATGGTGGTACGAACATCTTGAATTTCCATTGTAACAGTTGCATGTGCCTGTCCAAGTTCTCTTCTAAATTCACGTCTCACTTCCTGACGTGCTTGTCTGAGATTGCTTTTGAATTCTCGTCTCATTTCTTCCATTTGGAAATCAAAGAAGTGAAGCATGCTGGAGGCAATATTTTGGGCTTGAGTGGATTGAGATGAGCTGGTAGATGTCTGCTCTTGGAGAAATTGAAGTGAAGATCCTATAAGGTTGTTTCCTATGACACCCATGGTGAAGATATTGTTGAATTCTTCTTTATGGTTGTTAGGAACTAAAGCTTAGGTTCCCTCTTATTTTAATGTTTTGATATGTCAAAACCCACTTTAGCCATCTTAGTCAGTTTTTTTATTTCTAGTGTTCTAAACACTGTAATCCATGTATAGGATCAATCGAATTGTAATAGAACTTAGGCTAATGACCGAACATAGGAGATGCTCGAGAACTGAAGAACCGCACGCCTTGAAACTTGGTTTTCACCAAGTGTATCCTTGACCAAAACTGAGTTTGGGTACTTAGTATAGGGTTTTCCATACTGACCAGGAGAAGTCAGTATGAGGGCTTTCTCGTACTTACTAGGAGAAGTCAGTATGAGGGCATTTTCCATACTGACTGTGGGCAGGCAGTATGAGGGTCAGCCATACTGACTATGGGAGGTCAGTATGAGGGCTAGCTATACTGACCTTGGGAAGTCAGTATAAGAGCCTCTACCTTTAAAGTCAGTACGAGGATATCCAAACTTGGATTCCTCAGACTGAAACTTAGTCTGACAAAAAGTTAGTGTATAGTACACTGACATAGCAGAGCAGAGCAGAACAGACATACGGCATGGGTTACGATTGGACAACATCTTCCATGAGTTTAACGACTGGATTTATGTGTTTAACGGGCAGAAATTCAAAATGCCGGAGAAAGTCCTCTATAAATAGGACTGCACATCAACCTTAAACGGTTACGAATTTGAATGATTCTCACTCTAAGAAGAGCGCTCTGCTAAGCTATCTATCAGCTAAACTCTCTGAGTTCCATGTTTCTTTACACGAGACTTGAGTCCCTGACTCAAGTTATTACTTTGTGCTACTCTCTCTTAGGCTGAAGCACTCAGGCAGTCAGTTTCCTACTCTGGGGGACTGATTCTCACGGGCGTATGCCAACAAACTGAGTTCTGGGAAGAACAACAAACATCCAACCACGAGGAAGAAGGTTGAGGGGTGTCTTCCTTACTTCAACCTGAAGACTAAGCCTACAAGGAGTTCCTAGGCGAGTGACCACAGCTGATCGAAGGACGGAGGCACCGACAGGCTATGTATAGATCGTAAGGAGGCTTGTACTTAGTGAATTATTCGGACCTTGGGTCTGAAGAGTGGATGTAGGATATTTAGATCTGAACCACTATAAATATCTTGTGTTCTTTACTACTTTATTTATATTTCTATCTTGTTTAGTTTCGCAAACTGACTTTTGAAACCTACAATACTTGTCCAAGTATTGAAGAGTATATTCTGTGAAACGGACCTAACAACGACAGACCTAAGCTTAAGTCTTCATATACACTAAACAGAGTTATATCTGTTTATTTGAACAAGTGCAAGTGTATTATTTTTGCTTCCCCTGCATATTCAAACCTTCCGTTGCACATATTAGTACTCTGATTTCGGGACCAACAATGGTTCATCTCTTCCTCAGTATTACAAGAAATATGCTCATCTGCTTTTTGAGAACTCTAAGCAGTTTTTGATTCTACCTAAGTCTGAGTTACCTCAGATGTGATTCTCAGATGTTTCTCCCTTTTCCTCTGCTCCCATTGACGTCTAGATTCCATGATTGTCCTCTGAGTGGGATTTAGTGATGAGTACACTATTTCTCGAGTAAGGATATCCTTACTTGTCAAATTTCAGCTCGACAATTTACTAGAGAGCAGTCTTCATCATCATCCAAGCAGATGATTATCGGGAAGGGCAGAGAGGATTGAGATGGAAATGTTGCAGCTAAACCATGTCTTTGTATGGAGAGATCTAGCTGAGTTGATATTACAACTTCCTCTCCAACTCCTTCTTTGCATCTTTTGATCTCGAGAAGTCGGGCTCGTATTTGCTCTACTAAAAGTTATCGAGACTGGTCCTGCTTGATCCAGTTGTTTGCCTAAGTTTCTTTGAATCTCTAAAAGTTTAATCCTAGTCTAGCCTCCATAATACTGAACTCTTCACGCCTTAGTTCTTTGGTGCATATGTCAAACCTCCTCCATCTCCTGAATTCTCTTCTTAGGATTTTTGAGACATGAGATTCATCCTTCAGAATATCATGATAGAGGTTATTGATTTTTGACGTTACTTTCTCCTCTACCCTTTCGGAGATGTCCCCAACCCAATGAATGAGATCTCTGTTGGCACGATCTCTCTTCTATATTGGTCTGCACTAATGAGTGATTCTCTCAGCAGCATATCCACCAAATGGAAGTCCTGCCATCGAAATCCTTAAGTCTGGTGTGGGGCATGGTGCATTGGAACCTCCACCATCCTTCCTAGTATCCCACAGATGTGGTCTCCAAACTCCTTTTTGGTCAACAAAATTTTTTTATTCTTCTTTGAATATTTCATCATCATTATTCTCACTATCAGAAGAGTGAGTCTCAGAATGAATAAAGGAGATTTACCAGAGTGAGTTGATATACCCACGAGTGGTCTCTCAGTTTTCAGTTTCTCTGGATTAGATGCCCGGTCTCTTTCCAGTCCAGAGGTTCCAACTTCTTATAATGTGGGTTGCATCTTCATTGATGACAAAGCTTTGGCTTACTTAATTCTTTCAGGAGTGGAAGTTCTCTCTATTTCCAACTCCATCAGGTCTGTGCTATCCTTCTGATGGTTCTCTGTATCATGGGTGTCAACATCCTCCATCATGATCTCTACTCCCTTATTGTGATGAACAGTAGATGTTTCATTCAACCATTGAATGAAGGTTTCATCAATCATAATGCTTGGCTCATCGAGTGATATTTCTGTTGTGACCTTCTCAACCACTTTCCATTTACCTTTAGCCAATAATTTGGTGAGGCTTTCAGCTGATTCCTTTTGTGCAATCTCGTTGGCTCTTGTCTCAGCCTCAGCTATGATTCTTTTAAATCTCTCGTCTCTTTCCTCTAATGTACGAGATAAAGCCTTTTTTCAGCTTCCCTTTCTTCTCTGGCTTTGGCAATAGCTGCTTCAGTTCTAGTTCTTGTTCGTCTATCAACTTCAGCCATTGTAACTAGGACTTTCTTCTAACTACTGAAATTTTTGTTGTTGGTGCTTCTAAATAGCTCCTTATCCCACGTACTGCCACCTGAATTGATTGTCCGACGAAAGCATCTCTCCTGCCTTTACTAGATCCACTCAGTGTAGGAGCCTTCTCTATAGTGGACTAAGATTTTCTTTTCTTTTGAGGTCTGTGTTATTTTCGGGGGGGGGGGGGGGGGGAGATGAGAGCGCTTGTCTTTCATCTACTTTGAAGGATAATGAGTTCATATTTTCACTCATATTTGGTATGATTTATTAGTTATTTTCGTTATATTCTAGTTTGTTTCCATTATTTTCATTGCATGAGTCTATTTAGAGTGGAATTATGCATGTGGTGTTTGGTTTTTGATGTTTTCAGGAAAATACAAGTGAATAGTGCGGAAAAAATCCAAAATCCACACGGAGGCTCTCTGTGTCAACAGACATGGGGCATTAGGATTGAAATAGCCGTTTTGACCGACATACCACATGTCAATCGACATGGCCATTTCAACACACATACAACATGTAGACCGACATGCACAGAATTGCCATATTTTCTTAAAGATATGCACGAATTTGGAAGGAAATTTGAAGAGATATCCAATATCTGCCAAGAGAGGAAGGATGGAAGACTCAAGATATATTTTTTGGGTAGGTATATTAAAATTAGGATACTTTGGATTAAGATTTGCACCAAATCTAATTCTATTCCTTGTATAAATCTGTCATGTAAAGCCCACAAAAACTCTATAAATACCCCTCTAGATTAGATTATTCGGTGTCCTTTAATCCCATCTCTGCCTTAATTTTTGCAGTGCTTTTAGTCTTTAGTTTTTATTTTATTATCTTAGTTTATGTAGAATTCCAGTTTTTTTAATGCAATTTACTTTTCATTTAATTATATCTTTTTATTATGGCTAGTTAATTTTTCTAGCAGATTCTAGGGTTTGTACAACTGTTCTGGATGCATGCTTAGGGTTGGTTGATTATTTCATTGTTGATGGTTTGTGATTCCTGTTTTATTTATAATTCTAAATTAACTGAAGGAACAAGAGGTGAAAATTGGTTTAGATATCTAGCTATTGATAGGAGGAGGTGAACATTGATAGTGGGATTAGGAATGCATGATGCGATCTGTACTGTTGGACCAAGAAATACTAGATTGTAGGGATTTAATTTTATTTATCTTATGAGATTGATTAATAGGTGTTCTTGAGACCGAGGGAAGATAGTCACTTATTAGTAATCTAGTTATTATTTACCGGACCAAGGAAATTTTAACACTTATCTAATATCTCACATGTTGCATGAATATGATTGATGATTTATTTGCATGTTATCCAGAATAGAAGTTCAACCCTAGGATCTGTGTTCTCCTTTATTTTCTTTAAATATTATTTTTATTTTCAAATCCCAAAAATTTATCTTCCAATTTCCCAAACATTTTATCCAAGAACTATGTTTTAGTACATGAGTTTATTTACTGCATCATTCTCTGTGGGTTCGACATTTGAGTCAAAAATTTATTTGCCACTATTTTACTACAATTTATCTAGTAGTTTTCTAGCGATCAAATTGGTGTCGTTGCGAGGAATGATAGATTTAGACTTGTTGCTAATTATTTTGGAGGATTATTGATTTTAATTTTTTTCAAATTAAAAAAACAAAAATTATCGAAGCTCTTTGTTTCGACCGACACACCTAGTGTCAGTTGACCCAGTGGAGTTGACGTAAGCCACATCGATCAGGTCTGAAGAGATCGACGTAAGAATGGCACGTCGACCGACGTATTTGGCATCAGTCGACATGGAGGAGTCGAATGAATTGCATGTCGAGTTGGTCTAAGGCTTGACATGAGGGATCCACGTCGATCGATGCGGGTGAGGAGGTCACAACATCCGGCAGTGGTCGAAATTGGAAGAAAGAAAGAGATAAAAAAAAGTGAACGTTTGAGGTTGATCACGAGATATAAACGTAAAGTGTTTCAAACTTTATCTGATTTTCAAACTTTTTCCACTCTTTGAATGAAATAAGTTTGGGGGATGTGGACAAGAGTTTGAAACCTTTTTCCCTTATATTTTATTTTCTTATTAGTATTTAAGATTTTCGAATGATGATTTAAACTTCTGCCTAGGTAGAAAAATTTTATTTTTAAAATTTCTCAAACCTTTCTGAGTTGGATTTTAAGCATTGTCTCTTCTGAATGCGATATGCGATTGATGATTGGTCAGTTTATGGTTTGAGCCAATGGTGATTGAGATTAAAGTAGCCTATGAATGTAGAATACTGCATGAAGGGTTTGATTTTTGAAACTTACACTTGCATGACATATTGAGTTTTGATTTGATGATTATGAAGTAAGAACAAAATTTTAACCCAAGTGAGATTTTGAGCCTTATATTCATTTGACGTGAGCATTGCATGTATGTTTTCTTTAGAACTTACTTTGTTCCTGTTTCAAGACTGTATAGTGTGCACAAGTCTAGAAAATGATTTTACGCCATCTTTGTTAGCCAATGTATCCCAAACAATGTCCCTTATAATATTTAATCCTTTGAGCCTTATTTCATTTTTTTTATCTTGTCTATAATAGTTTCATGTAATGGGTGAGAATTATCTTGTCTATGAGATTTGGGAAGAACAAGGATGAAAATTTGTGAGTAATAAGAAATTATTAGAGTTGGTGTACAAGAGAAAATTTGAGCTATTAAAAAAAATAGATTTCCTTATAAGCTCTACAAAGAAAAAAATTAATATAAAGAACATAAAACGATTGAAGAAGAGTTGTTGAATTTTGAATTGTAATATTTGAGGAGGAATGTGGATGATGAAAGATAGTGATTTTGATATATTGACAGTCGCGAACTCAACATTTTCTTTTTAGTCACTTGGCCATATTTCTCTACCCTTCACAAAAAATCTTCATTACAACCAAATAAAAGCCCTATTTGATTCTAGGTCTTGTGTGAACATTTAAGTAGTAGAAAGTAGAATATTTGCAAGCCTATGGCAGATGTAAATCATACAAGATGGAGTGAATACACATTAAACCCATAAACACTTGAGTGATGAGCGATACACTTTCTTGTGATGAATCTTGTGAGGCATTGCACACTTTGATTACATGAAATTAAGATTTATTCTTTTCTTTTGATTGAGGAAAATCAAATATTCAAGTTTGGGGGATTGATGAGTTCTTATTTTCACTCATATTTGGTTTGATTTATTAGTTGTTTTCGTTATATTTCAGTTTGTTTCCTTTATTTTTTATGTTTTCCAGAAAATACAAGTGAATAGTGCATAAAAGTCCAAAATCCGCACGGAGGCTCTCTGTGTCGACAGACATGGGGCATTCAAATGGAAATAGCCATTTCGAACGACATACCACATGTCAATCCACATGTCCACTTCAATAGACATACCACATTTTTATCGACATGGCCATTTCGACAGATATACCACATGTCGACCGACATGCGCAGAATTGCCAGATTTTCTTGAAGATATGCACGAATTTGGAAGGGAATTTTAAGAGATATCCAATATCTGCAAGTGAGGAAGAACGGAAAACTCAACATATACTTTTTGGAAGATATATTCAAATTATGATACTTTAGATTAAGATATAAACCAAATCTAATTCTATTCCATGTATAAATCTTCCATGTAAAGCCTACATAAACTCTATAAATACCCCTCTAGATTAGATTATTTAGTGTCCTTTAATCCCTTCTCCACCTCAATTTATGTAGTGTTTTTAGTCTTTAGTTTTTATTTTATTATCTTAATTTACGTATTTTAGAATTCCTATTTTATTAATGCAATTTACTTTTCATTTAATTATGTCTAGTTAATTTTCCTGGCAGATTTTAGGGTTTGTACAACAGTTCTGGATGCATGCTTAGGGATGATTAATTATTTCTTTGTTGATGGTTTGTGATTCCTTTTTATTTTATGATTCTGAATTAATTGAAGGACCGATAGGTGAAATTGGTTTAGATGTTAAGCTATTGATAGAAGGATCGAGAGGCGAATATAGATAGTGAGATTAAGAATGTATGATGCGATATGTACTGTCCGACCAAGAAGTACTAGATTGGAGGGATTTAAATCTGTCCGACCGAGAGGAGATAGTTACTTATTAGTATCTAGTTATTATTTGCCTGACCAAGGAAATTTTAATACATATTGATATCTCACATGTTGCATGAATATGATTGATTATTTATTTGCATGTTATCGAGAATAGAAGTTCAACCCTAAGATCTGTGTTTTCCTTTATTTGCTTTAAATATTAATTTTAGTTTCAAAACCCAAAAATCTATCTTCCGATTGTTCAAACAATTTATCGAAGAACTATGTTTTAGTATATGAGTTTATTTCCTACATCATTCTCGGTGGGTTCGACATTTGAGTTATAAATTTATTTGCAACTGTTTTACTACAATTTATCTGGTAGATTTCCTGCAATCAAAGGACTCTGACCACCGACAATCTTTCTCAAATTAGCAATTGGGGTCTAGTTATCTTCCATTGCCTTGAACAACTTTTTAGTTTCCTCCATTTTTCTCACCTCCTCCAACTCGACTTGTTGTTCTTCAGAGGGTGGAAGAGCACTCAGAGGTATTGATTCACCGAGAAGATTCAGAGGAATCTCATCATCACTAACTGGTTCATCTGGGTTAACATATTCTCTACCGGTTAAGTAGATGGGTGCTCTAATGTCCCTAGGTCCTCCTTTCCCTTCTTCCAACTTGTTCGGAGGAATGTAGTCGTTGTAGGATAAGTCTTCTCCTCGATCAAGCTTTTTGGTGAGTTGTTCAATAAGGTGGCTCACCTTTAATCCGAAGCACACTGTGGTAGTGAATGTGTGGTCTTCCTTCATTCCTACATTCTTCCACACATTTTCAACCAGACATCCGAAGATGAATTCTGCCAAATTTCCTTTGATGCCATCATGACAGAATATTTCCTCATGTTTGACTCAAATAATGAACCACTTTCACACTGCAGCATCCGCACCACTATATCTCAGAGGGTTTTGTAAGGCTCCATCAACACTGAGTTTCTTGTGGATGTTTTCCAGGATGATTTGACACTTTTTTCATTTCTGCCAGTGTGACCACATGGCCTCTTTCAACACCTCTTTGTCTTCAGAGGGTTAATGAGTGACATCTTCTCCATCATTTCTCAGCCCATAAATCTCTGACAACATTCTGGGATTGATGGTAACCCTTTCTCCAAATAAGCATGTTACAAAATACGATTTATCTTTAGCCAGGACTGCTCTGGTGTAGAACTCTGCAACCATATGAGGCCGAAATTTTGATGGCGGGAATTCAGAAACTTTATCAATCCTTATTTTTCAAGTTTATATAGAAGCACTGAATCGAAGTGTTTTTGGGCAAGTTTTGAATAAAGTATTTTCTCTTTTTGTACTTGAGCCACTCTTTGAAGTGTGAAACTTAGGGTTTCTTGATCGATGTAAAATCTGCATACAGATTATAGTACGGGCAAATAAATTTATAAGAACCCTAAGGTTGTCGAACCCACATGGATAGAGCAACGAATGTATTTCTTGTACTGAACATGGTTTTTTAGTCTTTTGTTTGGGTGAATCAAAGTTTAAGGGTTTTGGGTTTATAAAAAAACTTTAAAAATAAATTCAAATAAAAGAAAGCACAGATCCTAGGGAATTCTACCAATCTAATCTGTTATACCCCGCATTTTCCGTGCTAATTTTACGCTAAATAATTATTTAAACACGCGCGACGATGAATAAAGCTCTGAGTAAATTAATCGGTCGCCTATAGTTATTTTGGCCCGCTATTAAATATATGGGCTAGATAAATTATTTTGAGTCCAAGTATTAATACATGAAGAATATTGAGCCAGTGGACTTATTTATTTATTTTTATACTTGGGCCCAATAGAAAGAGAATGATAAAAGTCTATTTGAAAAGCAAGTATATTAATTTAGGTTCATTCTTCTCTAGCATTATTAATTAATCTTATGAGGATTTATTTAAGGCTCAATTGCATATTTAATCGATAACGAATATTATTCGGAATTAAAATTTCTAGTTTATTGTATGTAATTTTCGGCCTTCTTGCCTTAAATTAATTAAAGGCACATTAGTATATATATATATGTGAATCAACTCAAGGTTGATTCTGAGGTAATATTCCGTAAGTTATTTTACTAAGTTTCCCTATTAATTTTCGGTCCCTGTTAAAATAAGATAGGGGAATTTTATCTAATTCCAACTTTATGTTATATGATGCGAAAATTTATTCAATTATTAAATCAATTATTGGAATTAACTTAAATTGAGCGGAAGGAGGAATGACCAAAATGGGTCTCCTAGAAGAAAAGCTAAGCTTGACCACTCAAATCATTGGAGGACAAAAGGGAAAATAAAGAATTAGACATAATAATGAAAATATGGGGAATTATATATGCATGAAAATACTTTTGAGCGATCAACCTCTTCTCTCTCTCTCTCTCTTGATCGCTGCCCTCTCTACCATTTCATCTTCCTCAACCATTCTCCACCATTGTAGAACCTCCATTAAAGCTCCATTGTGGCAGCCACCATCAAACCACCATAACCCAACTCAAATCACCACCATTTTACACCAAACTCACCCTCACACCTTCCTCTATATATGAGACCCAAAAGCCCTATCATATTCATATATTGAAGATTCGACCTAGACTGCAAATCAAATATCCATGGAGTTATGAAGGAGATCTAGAAGGCTACAAGTGATTGGAAGCAAGAAGAAAGTGAAAAGGAATCTAGGAACCCATTTTCGAAAATCTTGAAGAGAGCTCAAATCTGAAAACATTCAAGTAACTCTTATCTACCCACTTTAAGACCTCTTATACATATTTAAGAGCTTGTATGTATGATCAAGAAACCCTATGTCAACTTAGAAGCCATATGATGAACTAAGGCTGATAATATGCATGTTTGATGGCCAATATTGACTATGTTGTTGTTGATTGATGATTATTTCTTGTATGCATGATATAGTTTGAGATCTATTTTATATGATCATGATATGAAGTGTTGGATGTCTGAAATTGAACATATATGTTGTTGGATGATGAACTGCCATGAATTTATACATGTTAAAGTGAAATGAGCATGCTGTGATGAAGTCTGTAAAATGAGCTCTCTCTTTGGTTGTGGAAAACAGGTCAAATGGAATCCTATGTTGGTAATTCGGGTACTTTATGGTAAATTCCCTATGTGAAATATTTAATTTCATCGTAATTAAATATTACCAACATAATCTACGCGAAGAGTAGATGATTGTGGTATATTTGTTTTCTCAAATTCGAATTCCGGTGAGTGAGAAATGAGACCACAAAGTGACATGGGTTGGTGGAATTATTACATGAAGTGAACATGTGATAAATGAAGTGTATCCCACATTGATAGATTAAAGTAATTAATCTATGTTTTGAGGTGTGTAATAAACATGTATTGCAATTTGAATGTGTACAATTACACCACATTTTGCACGTGGGGAATTACACATGAATGTTGAACGCATTTTGCACATGGTGAAAATGCATTCAAAACTTGTAACCGTTCCATTGATGGCGTCAGTTACCCATGTCTCATGCCTTGTAACGGTCCAGCCTTGATGGCTGAGATAGGCTCCCCTTGGGTGGACATGTCTATAAATAGACATGCATTGTGTTGTCTCTTGCCCCCGGTTCCCCAAACATTAGACAACTCACGTAGCCAGAGATACTGCAACTTTTCTCTCATATTGCTGCATCTTTTTTGTTGTTCTTCTGCAAGTCAGTTTCACCTCTCATTCAGTTCGCCGGAGCCTTTGCGACTTGCGGTGCTGCCTCGTAAAGGACGAAGTTGTTTTACCTTTGGGGACAAACCGCCATTAGACGAGCACTACGTCGGCGTATTTATCTTGCGGGAAGAGGGCTTCCTCGACTCGGCTGTGCTTTTGCACTTCTTTTTATTTATTTAATATTGTTATTTCATTTTATTTAATTGTTCTCGTACTAGCAGTACCTGCATATATAGTTGTAAAAACTTGATGTACTAGATATAATTATTTGCAATGTTTTCAGTTCTTCTCACAGATCTTGTAACCAACAATCACAAGATAAATATCTACTTCTCAAGATCTAGGATGACTGATCACACTCTCAGTGGTGGTGGAGGAAGCAACTCCAACAATGGTTCTAAGCTCCCTCCGAATGCCCAAGCCGAAAGCCTTGTTGATGATGAACCCTTCAACAATCGAATGATTGCTTTGATATTTAATATAATGTTGATTATTACTCTTTGTATATTTGTGGAAAAATATTTAATTTTTGACATGTTCCTTGTGTAGGATGATGTCAATATTGTGGAATTGAAGAGGCAACTCATGTTCAAGATTGAATTTGGGGCTTGTGTGTGTTCTTCCAATGTCTCTTGCAATCGTGCAATTATGGGAACTTGTGGAATGATGAGTCCATCATCTGATGAATGGAGAAGATGAATATTGGAGGAAGAGAAGTTGTAATGATTTTGTTTTTCCTCCATGTTGTCAATTTTTTTTATTTTGATAGTTTGGTAGATTCATAGTGAATGAGCTATTGTAATGTAATTGTAAACACTATGAAAGAGAGAAAAAAAAAGTGTTGGCACGACTATGTATGTCGTGGCCATGTACCTTGAGTACAAAATGGTAGACTCTCGGTCGGTCATGAAACAAGTGCATTATGCATTGTGTTTATGTCGAAGGGATGGTCTTACCGGATGAGTTCACCATTGTGGTGATGATTGAATCCTTCGTGGTAGGATTTCAAGAGCTAACTTTAGCATTAAGCATATGTTTGACTCTTGAGGGTGTTATTGTCAAACTTCAAATTGAAGAGGACAATAAGAATGGTAATCCTAAATTCTTGATTGAATGGGATGCTAAAGCCAATCAAAGGTGGGTCCTAAGCCGAGTGCTATGGATGCCAATGCTAGTTTGATGGAACGTGTTGGTCCATCAAATAAAAGGAAAAGACCCAACTCGTTGAACAAGGGGATTGTGATTCAAGAACCTGAAGTTCAAGGGTGTTTGCTACAATTGTAGCAAAAGTGGGCATATGGCGAATCAATGCAAAAAGCCTAAGTATAAAGGCAAAGCAAAGGTGGATGCCAACTATGTTGAACCCGATAGTGATTGGGATGATGACTTGTGTGCCTAGATAGAGGTTATCTCAAGTTTGAATGTAATGGCACGACGCCTAGCCGGAAAGAATATCAATAAAGTTGAATTTATTTCTTCTTATTTTATTGAGTGCTCTTCTTTGTGGCATGTAAGATTGTGACGTGTAAATCTTAATGCAATAGAGAGTTTAGTAATTTACTAAAAGTGGCTGAATTATAAACAAACGAAATGTGAAGTTTGTGTTGAGGCAAGAACGCCGTTTAATTCAGTCAAGAGGAGCACTAAACCTCTAGAATTGATACACACGAATTTGTGTGATTTCGAAATGGTGCAAACTAGAGGTGGGAAAGAGTGTTTTATTACTCTTATGGTTGCACCAAATATTGTTATCTCTACTTATTGAAAAGTAAAGATGAAGCAATTGATGCCTTTAAATTGGTGCACAAATCGGATAATCCGAATGTGACCGAAGGCACCACTATAGAGTCAAGGAATGCTATATTCTTTGAGCACATCTATCCTTGTAAAGTTAAGGAAGATGTACCGACTATGTCTAGAAAAAGGACATATGAAGAGGCTACTAGTTCTACTCCTATAGAGGAAGGACTGAGACGTAGTCAGAGGGCTAGAGTGGCTAAAAGTTTTGCCCGAACTTCATCACCTATATGTTAGATGATGAGCCTCGAACCATTAAAGATGCCTTAGCTAGACCCGATGCCTCACTATGGCAAGAAGCCATTAATTGTGAGATTGAGTCGATTATGCAAAATCATACTTGGATTTTTGCCGATCTCCCAAAAGGTTGTAAACCCTTAGGATGCAAGTGGATCCTTAAAAGAAAGAATAAAGCCGACGGTTTGGTTGATAAGTATAAAGCTCGCCTTGTGGCGAAAGGCTTTAAACAAAGAGAGGGAGATGACATGTTGATCATGAGTAGGAATCAACAAATGATTGTTGATATCAAACGAATGGGTGTGGCTGATGTGATTCTTGGAATCAAAATCATAAGGCAACCTAATGGAATTGTCCTATCACAATCCCATTATGTTGAGAAAGTGTTAAGGAAATTCAATGCCTGTGATAGTTCACCAGCCAAAACACCGTTAGAGCTCAATGTTCACTTTGTTAAAAACAAAGGTGACCTTGTTGGTCAAGAGGAATATGCAAAGGTCATTGGTAGTCTAATGTACTTGACTAACTGTACTAGACCGGATCTTGCATATGCGGTGAACAAATTGAGTAGATACTCGAGCAATCCCAGTAGTGATCACTGGAAGGCTCTTGTGAGAATTTTGAGATACTTGAAATGTACTCTTAACTTGGGTTTGCATTATACAAGTTTTCCACCTGTACTTGAAGGGTACAATGATGCAAAGTGGATCTCTGATTCAAATGACTCCCACTCCACAAGTGGATACGTGTTTACTATCGGTGGGGGGGCAGTGTCGTGGAAGTCCACGAAGCAAACTTGTATAGCTCGTTCCACGATGGAATCGGAGTTTATCGCTCTAGATAAAGAAGGTGAAGAAGCGGAGTGGCTTCGACACTTTCTTGAGGATGTTCCGTGTTGGAACAAGCCTGTGCCGTCAGTGATGATTCATTGTAATAGCCAAGCGGCTATTGGTCGTGCACAGAATAATATGTACAACGGTAAGTCGAGACATATACGTCGTTGACATAATACCGTTAGACACTTGATCTCAAATGGTGTGATATCTATTGATTATGTGAAATCAATTGATAACCTTGCGGATCCGCTAACCAAAGGGTTAAACCGAGATCAAATGTGCAAATTGCTAGAGGGAATGGGATTGAAATCCACATTATGAATGAGTGTAGTGGATACCCAACCTAGATGATTGGAGATCCCAAGAACTAGGTTCAATTGGACAACCAAGCTACACAAGTTCGAGTGATAACACCGACAAGATAATGACTTTCTAGTGGCGATGCCTTGGAAAATGACTTATCTACCCTTCCCTAAAGATAGCAAGTGAGGTGTTATGAACCTGCATGTGGTATAAGTTAAGTCCTAAGTGACTTTTAATGACTCTTGAAAACCTCGTGATGGTTGAGCTAGGCAGGAATGCTCGGAATAGGAGGTCACCTATATAAGTAGAAGTGGGGCCGCTTCAAATGAACACTTATGAATCCAAAGGGGGTGTACAAGCCTGTAATGGAACCAAACGTGAGAACGAATAGAGGTTGAAATGTTAATGTTTCAATGTTGTTGTCTCGGTACACACGATGGAGGATTAGTTCAAGGTATTCTTACCACTAAGCCGCCGGTGTACCCGATGACATTGAAGACGAACGGTTCAAAGCCATAAGCTACCGGTTCAAGTTCATTAACAGTTCTCAAAACTGAGTTGGCTATGCATCATGCATTTTGGCATTTCCACTCATGGGGGGATTGTTGGTAATTCGGGTACTTTATGGTAAATTCCCGATGTGAAATATTTAATTTCGTCGTAATTAAATATTACCAACATAATCTACGCGAAGAGTAGATGATTGTGGTATATTTGTTTTCTCAAATTCGAATTCCGGTGAGTGAGAAATGAGACCACAAAGTGACATGGGTTGGTGGGATTATTACATAAAGTGAACATGTGATAAATGAAGTGTATCCCACATTGATAGATTAAAGTAATTAATCTATGTTTTGAGGTGTGTAATAAACATGTATTGCAATTTGAATGTGTACAATTACACCACATTTTGCACATGGGAAATTACGCATGAATGTTGAACGCATTTTGCACATGGTGAAAATGCATTCAAAACTTGTAAGGGTTCCATTGATGGCGTCGGTTACCCATGTCTCATGCCTTGTAACGGTCCAGCCTTGATGGCTGAGATAGGCTCCCCTTGGGTGGACATGTCTATAAATAGACATGCATTGTGTTGTCTCTTGCCCCCGGTTCCCCAAACATTAGACAACTCACGTAGCCAGAGATACTGCAACTTTTCTCTCATATTGCTGCATCTTTTTTGTTGTTCTTCTGCAATTCAGTTTCGCCTCTCATTCAGTTCGCCGGAGCCTTTGCGACTTGCTGTGTTGCCTCGTAAAGGACGAAGTCGTTTTACCTTTGGGGACAAACTGCCATTAGACGAGCACTACGTCGGCGTATTTGTCTTGCGGGAAGAGGGCTTCCTCGACTCGGCTGTGCTTTTGCACTTCTTTTATTTATTTAATATTGTTATTTCATTTTATTTAATTGTTCTCGTACTAGCAGTACCTGGATATATAGTTGTAAAAACGTGTTGTACTAGATATAATTATTTGCAATGTTTTCAGTTCTTCTCACAGATCTTGTAACCAACATCCTATTAGTCTGAAATTTAAATATGTGATACTTGAACGTGTTAGAAAGATTTTGACTTTAGTTTCATATAAAAGTACTATGTGGTTAGAAAGTTATGCACTCTGAAAAATTGTGTGTTATTTTGTGTCGTGTTTTGAAAATGGTTTTTGAAACTGTACTTACGAATTTCAGAAAATTGTCAAAATTAATTTATACGTCCTAGACGCATCATAGAGTTTGCATATAAATTTTGAAGTCATTTTCATGTGCATTTTAGTTACAACTAACTTTTAAAGATGCACCCTATTTTCAGACCCGTAGTAAAAATGCCTAGCAAATCCAATCTCCCCCAGCCCATATCTCTGAAACGATAAATGATTTTCAGAAACCGTCAAATGGAGAATGATCATTCAAAAATCTAGTTTCTGCATATAAAACTTTACATATTAATTCTTTGTATATTTTAATTGGCATTGTTTTGAAAATGACATTTTCTAGAATGCATAAATAGGAGTCTTTTAGGTTATAGGTCATGAAGTGGTTCTTAATTGCATTCAATTATTTTCTTAAACTTAATTAACATGTTTTCAGAGCTGAATAATGTTTTCAAATTGTTTTACATAATTTTAAGTCAATTATACGCATTTACTTATAGGACTTAAACATGCTAGAGAGTCTCATTTGCATACACCCTTTAACCAAGATAATAAAAGCCACAAGAATATTGTAAGTTCATGAGCATGTAAACGACCAATGAAGTCTAGAAGAACTTACATGATCAATGATGCATGATTCATTAAGCATGTTGATTAAATTGAAAGAGCATGATGTATACAAGTTTACATGTTAGATGATTACTAGCAAGCATAACTAATATGATTGAGCCTAAGTATGAGGAAATTACATGGAGCATGCTAAATGAAATAGATGAATAATCACATATGAAAAGCATGCATGAAATTGATTAAGCACACCTAGTGATATAAGTGTCATAATCTAGGTGTTTGTGATTTTGGCAAAGAAGCATCAACTTGTGGTACGACGTGATCAACTATTGCATAAGCCATAAGGTGGACACTACTTTATCCTATTTTTCTTTTGGTTTGCTTTTGAAATGATTTCCAAAATTTAAAATTAAATGATTTGATTTTGAAAGCGATGTGTCACCGTTAAAATATTTTGGTGCTTTGTAATTATTTCAATGCCACAAGCATTGAGGAGAGATAAGGAAGAGGGACACAATCACCCTCTTGTCGGGATAATGAGGAGGGAGGAACTATAACCCTCATACGTGAATCATGTGTACTCTTTGAATTATATGAAATGATCGATTATGATGCACCACAAAATGAGTTGGGATATCCCTTGTGAGGTAAAATTATTTTGAGCATGCACAATTTTAATTTCAATAAAACTCTTATGTGATGCTTGTGTGATATGGTGATTTCATTATATATATGTGATTGGTTTTCGGGACACCATGAACACTGGGTACGCGTAGTACTCGGCCCCTGTGTGTATTTTTTCCCACACGCAGGTACAAGGTGATGGCGGTGGCATTGTGGTAAACGTGCGAAGAAAAATACTAAATGTAAACCTTGCTTTTAATGTAATCTTTTGGGCAATTATTTAATCTTCCCCTTCTCTTTTGTACGATGATAGTCTTGCACATCCATTTGAAATATGCGAACTCCTTATCTATTTGAAGCCATTACTTAGAATTATTTCTTGGTGATTGAACCTATTTTGGCATGATCTTATTCATTCATATGACATGTTTCCCTTGGCGATTAAGTAGATTTGATTGTCATTTGGAATCGAAGCAGAGGGACTATGTCTTCATACATAGTACCCATTTATTTGTTCATGTTAATTATTGTTTCCAAGTGGTCCTTGGCGTAAGACTTATGTGGACTTCATTATTTGAACTAAATTATTATTCACTATTTTCCACATTTTCGAAATCGATCATCTTCTCAATTGCTTCCTCTATGTCTATCGTTTAATTGATATTTCCCAGATCCTTTCTTTCAAATGATGAGTTCGAATTATTCTTGTAAAAGAGAAATATGTATTTTGCTTCTGCTATCTAACAAAATGACGACAAAATATTTTAAACCACTAAAATCTTTTGCGTGCTTTGTTCGCACGTGGGTCTGTCGCATCGGCCCGGTTTGGGGGCGCGGCATGATCAACATGCAAGAAACAAATAACTCAAACTCATAAAAGATACTTTTGGTGGAAAATCTATTAAAGTGAAATTAATTCCTTGATCAGGCAATTAAAATCTAGATTATTAACTAGTGATTATATCCTCTCGTTCTCAAAAAAACAATTTAATCAATCTCAATAAAGATCAGATTATTCCTATAATTGAATTCTTCTTGGTTAGACAGAAAACCAATTATATTAAACTCTTTCTTCCTATTATTATTTTTCACCTCTCAGTCTATCAATTAATAACTAAAACCTATTCCAATCTTCATCTCTCGATCCTTCAATTGAAAAATAGATTTGAAACAAAACCAAAGAGTTTAAACCAATTTCAAGGTTTGAATAATTCAAATCAAAACATGTATCACAGATGGAGAAACCCTAGAACCTCATAAAGGATTTAGCCAAGCATATTAAAAATAGACAATGAAATATAATTTAACGATTGCATTAAAATAAACTACTGGAAAATAAAGTACAAGAAAATAAAAACTTGTTCCAGCCCTTCAAAACTTGAAAATTAAAGACTAAAATTAAAATTAAAACTAAAACACTTAAAATTGAGTTAATCATGAGTTTATACAGAAGTAGGGTAGATCTTTATATAGTAGGATTTGGTGAAATTTGGTAATAGTGCCTCAATCTCGCCCACAATTCGATTTGGCAACTTCCTTCTTGAAAAACAAACCCACGTCGATCGACATGGATGTGCGTCGGTCGACGCACCTTCCTTGCGTCGATCTTCCTCCGATCTCAAAATCATCTTATATCGATAGCTTCATGTCGACTAACACAAGGTTGTGTCGGTCAATGCGACTTCTTTCTACGTGTCGGTCAATCTCCTCCCATGTCGGTCGAAACAGACACTCTTGTGGCGGATTTCCTCATCTTTTCTTCCATTTTCTCCTTTTTTAATAATTTTTTCTACAAAACTCTTCACCACAAGCATAATACCCTCTAAAATATACTCATGCCCATTTTATTATTGGAAATAACCTAAAATGTATAAAAGAAATAAGAAAACAATGCGATAAGTGAGTAGAATATGAGCTTATCATTTCTCCAAAGATTTGGACCAACCTTAAGTAGGAATAAGTCTCATTGAAGTCTTCAGGGTTGGAGATTCTAGTGAAGGTCACTTCATGCTCTCGGTGACGAGTGACTTTGGCTATGTGGGATGAGGATTTGGTCATTGTAAGAAGGATGATGGTGAATAGATGGAACGAAAAATGTTTCAGAGATGCAAGGGTTTCAAAAATCTTAAATGAATGATGAATAACCCTAGATAAAGATCAGGTTCAAGTTTGGTGAGATACGATTAGGATTCATTTTAGAAAATCTACGGTTGATGAGACTGGATGATGGTTGACACCCTTTGATGTGATTCCTCAAGAAGTGGTTTGATGATGTGTCAAAACCCTAATGTTCTAAGTCCTGAGGGGTATTAAGTGCGACGTGCATCAGACTCTCCATATTCTGAATTTGAATAATTCCCACTTCTTGAGTAGGGCTGACTACGTGTGTGCTTATCTTCATCAAAATAAGTAATGGGACGCCAGTTTGATACATGACGCCATAGCATCACATAAGTCTTCAGTTTGCAAGTTTATTTAGAAATCCAAAAACTAAGAGCTTGGACTCTGTTTTATTCTGCTTTTGCATCATAAATCCATGGATGATGATTTGATCCCACCCTTCTTTGATGGTCTTGCTGGATTTTTGTGTGCAACATTTCTCTTTCTTCTTAAATAATGCATGATGTTTAATTGAGAAACTGTGAGTGTATGTGGAGTCCTTTTGGAAGTGAACTTCTTATTTAGACCTTAGAAAACTTGTTCCGGTTGTGTTTAAAATCCAGGTGATCGTTGATCACATTGGATAGCCTTCCTAGCCCTTTGAAAAGAAATTGATGTGGGCTCAGACCTCAAGTGGTTGTTCCCCCTACTTGACATAACCCTTCTTTCGTATGCTGTTCGAAAATTGGATCTCTGGTTATTCACATAACCAGGTAAAGTGTTAGACCACTTCCTGTCATGAACTGACTGTTTGGTAAAAATGGTTGATGAAACTGGCTTCATCGCAGTGGAAACATACTGCTCTCCCAGTTTCTGAGGCTTAGCTAGCTTCCTCTCAGTTTGTAACTTTCCCAGTTTAGGAGCATATTATTTACCCAGTTCTCCTTGTATACCAGTTTCCTCGTCACTTTCTGATCGGCCAGTTTAGGGTTGTTGGCAAACCAACATTTAGCTTTACCAGTTTGAACTGGTATATTGTAAGCTATCCCTTTTCCTTTGAACCTGATCTGATCACTGGGTTTTTTTGACAAAAAATATTTCTTTTCTCCCAGTGTCAGTTGAAGAAGATTTGTTTAAAATATTTTCATTATAACCTAGACCCGATATATCATTAGGGTCACTTTGATAGCCAAGTACTTCTTCTAATACTCTTGATCTTTTAGTAAAAGAACATTTGCAAGGCTTTGGCTCAAGGTTTTGCACTTCAGTTGAAGTTTTTCAAAAATTTAAGCATGGTGGAGTGTCTATCTTAAGTTTTGCCAGTTCCTTGCTGGTTAACCTCAACTTTGCAATCTCCTCGGTCAAAATTGAAACTTGAAGTCTCAGCGAGGAATTTTCTCCGGCTAAGGCATTTTTGAGCTAAAAACTTTGAAAATTCTTCTGAAAGAAGATTGAGGGAAGTATTATCTAAATCGGAGCAAAACGATTCAGATTCCTCTAAAATGCGTGCAGACGATATGTAAGTTGGTTGAGTATTAGTTACCTTGTCACCAGTCGCAGCTAGGGATGATTCAGTTTCTGCAGCATCATCATATTCTCCAATGGAAACCATGAATGCCAGTAGAGCTTCTTCCTCTCCATCTGACTTATAATATTCATCGTCTTTGTCGGGTATGTCGGGTATCTCCGTCCTTGATAGCATCTCCTTGGCAACCGCCTTGGATGCTCGTCAGTTGAAGATTTGTTTGAGTCTCTCTCTTTTTTCTTTGTCCATCCTCAAACATTCGAACTTCAAATGATCCGGGGAGTTGCACTCAAAATAGGATTTGGCGGCCCTCTTCACGAACCTTTTGTCATCAAGCTGTGAGCTGGTTGACTTTGTCTTGGCTTTCTTCAGGAGCTTGACAAGTCTCTTCATTTGCTCTTCAAGCTCTTCGTCGAAGCTCTCTCCTTCTTTCTGGTAGGAGGTAGAGGTTGAGAGTACCTCTTTAATCAAGTTAGATTGACCGGCTAGTCTGTTAGTCAGAAAGGTCTTCTTTGATCTCCATCCGCAATCCTTCTTGATAAAATATGCTACATCTTCAGCATTCTAGCATCGTGAACTAGCGACTCAAACCGCTTCATTCTTGTTCTCCATCTAGATGCCCCACTCGTGAGCTTGTATCTGGGTGAACAACTCATTTGTTGTGATCTGGGATAGATCCTTCTCCTTCAGATTGGTTGTTTTGATGAACCAAACTTCTTTAGGCATTTTAGACAGGATCTTGGCATTGAGATTTGCGGTTGAATATACCTTGTCCAATGCCCTCAGTTCACTCATGATAGAGTTGAACTGGGTCTCCATTACTTTGATGCTTTCCTCTGGAAGCATCTAGAAGGACTCGTATTCTTCTAAGCACACTTGAAGCTTGTTGCGCTTCATCTGCTCTGATTATTGACATAGTCTGCCTAGATAGTCCCAGACTTCTTTGGCGTTGTTGAACTGCATCACCTCTTCTTTAAGAGCATTAGGTAACGCTGACATGGTCAGCTTGTGTGCAACAGAGTCCAGCTAGGCCCTCTTCTTGTCTTCATAGGTCCATTCGTTGTAAGGATTTTTTTACCATTTTTTGTCCGTCTTGATCCCCGATGTGATTGTTGACCTAGAGGATCTTGATGGGACCCCTCTCAATGACATCTACCATCTCTGGTTAAATACTTTTGAGCACTAGTTTCTTCCATGTTGCGAACTTCTTCACTTGATATGGTGGAAGCTTTGTTTATATAAAAGAAGGGTAGAGATTTAAACAACAGGATTTGTTGAAATTTGGTAATTTGGGCCTCAATCTCGCCCACAATTCGATTTGGCAACTCCTTTCTTGAGAAACAGACCCACGTCGACCGACATGGATATGCATCAGTCAACGCGCCTTCCTTGCATCGATCTTCCTCTGAGCTTGAAATCATCTCGTGTCGATAGCTTTATGTTGATTGACACAAGGTTGTGTCGGTCGATGCAACTTCTTTCTACGCGTCGGTCGAAACAGACACTCTTGTGGTGGATTTCTTCATCTTTTCTTCAATTTTCTCCTTTTTTTAATGATTTTTCCTACAAAACTTTGCACCACAAGCATAATACCCTCTAAAATATACTCATGCTCGTTTGATTGTTGGAAATAACCTAAAATGCATAAAAGAAAGAAGAAAATAATGCAATAAGTGAGTACAAATATGAGCTTATCAATCCCCCCAAACTTAAACACTTGATTGTCCTCAATCAACAAAAAGAATAAACCAAAAGCTCAAGAAATTGAGAAGTTAAATGCCTCACAAGATCTATCACATTCAAAATCCACAATACACCAACACTTTGAAAGATTTAGACAATTTGTGAACTTTGAAAGACTCACAGGGTAAAGTGTTTCACTCATTCACTCAAATATTTTGAATTTTCATATGAGATCACACAGAAAAGTCACGCAAGTTAAGCTCTATCATTGGTTTGCAAATATTCTCATTCCTCCACAGCAAAAATGTGCACGCAAGACCTAGGATCAGAAAGGACTTTATTTAAGGTTGTAATGTGAGGCTTTTGTGAGGGGTAGGAAAATCTGGCCAAGTCACTAAAATCCATTGAGTTCGCGACCTCAACAAACTAAAACCACTATCTAACTTCATCCACCCATTCTCTTTGGATTTCTCAATACATAACAAGGCTCTTGTCATTCATTTATAATTTTTTTTTCTTTTTCTTTTATTTTTCACATCCTTTTATGCCCTTAATATAAATTTCATTAATAAATTTGAGCTTATAAGTATAACAACACAACATTTTTTTTTCTTTTTTTTAGAGCCCAACCTTTTTGTTCACCCAACAATTATTATCTGGTCCTTCTTGAACATATATCCCAACCCACATCTTATGAACAAGAGTGTTCCCATCACTTTTTCTCAACTTTATAGACAAACAAAGAAATTCACATAAGATCAAAAGGGCTGACTAGGGACAAATATTTAGCTAGGACATTGAATGGGATATAGGCTAACAAGGATGGCCTAAAATCACTTCCTAGACTTGTGCGCACTACACAGTCTTGTAACAGAAACAAACCAAGTTCTAGAGATACTGTTGGGAAAATATTCATGAATTACCCTTAGGATCTTATTGTAAAAGGTTTTGTTGGATCAAACCTTAGTAGACGGTCGATCATTGCTGAACATTAGCATAGCTTAGCAACTGATGTAATGTCCTGTATAGGGTAAACATCGAGTTGTAATAGAATAGGCTGCTTGGAAGTATCTCAGCAAACATCAAAGAATGCTAAAGGAAGACCGCTAGCAATAACAGAATGCTAAGGAGTCAGCATTCGACAAACACATCCTAAACTGCTGAAGATGCTAGCAAACCAAAATCAGAGTAGCAGACAAAGCACTTGCTGCGCATTGAGACCAGAAGTATGCTGAAAGAGATCCAGCATCCCGTACCAGTAGAAGCTCAGCAAAGCAAACCAGAACAACTGCTACACCACCATTCTGACCAACACGTGACGATTAGCCATGTTAGAAGTAGGACGGAAAAGCCTGTCCAAAAGCAGAAAAGATAGTAAATAGCTACCTGCATTTAAGGAGAAAGATCCGTTGTGTCTAAACGGATCTGCCGACTCAAACTTCGAGGACACCGCTATAAAAGGCAAGTCAAAGGAAGATGCAGGCGCTGCTCACTCTCTAACCAAAACTCGATATACGAAAGATTCCAAAAAAGGCAAAAAGGCAAGAGACAGTCCAAT
This sequence comes from Plectranthus barbatus, assembly GCA_026898455.1. Lineage (NCBI taxonomy): Eukaryota > Viridiplantae > Streptophyta > Magnoliopsida > Lamiales > Lamiaceae > Plectranthus > Plectranthus barbatus. Next base: position 13,334 of record JAPKLW010000624.1, on the reverse strand, counting down.
TGAAAGGTACAATCCAGAGATATCCAAAGGCCTTCAACATTCAGAGTGTCTCACTACGTCTGACATTCTTCTGAGTGATTCTTGAACTGGTTCAAGAATCTTCAATCATTGGGATCACTTTCTTTTTAAGGAAAGCATCCAGCAATCAATTTCTTGTGAAGAAATTGATTAAGGCGGGCATTGAAGCCGAGAACACACGATAGTTTGGAGGGAACTCTAAAATCTTCCAAGCGAGTGGTAAAAGCGAGTTTTACAAAGGTGCGCCCTTGACTCAGCCGGAGCCACACCAGAAAAGTTCGGGGTATCAGAAGATAGCCGTAAAGCAGACAGACCTTCAGACGGCTGATTGCTTAACAGGAAAGGCAACTCTTTGTACACCGTATACTTTCTAGTAAAATTCTTAGCAATTCGGCTAAGGAGTGGACGTAGATCATTTGATCGAACCACTATAAATTGTGTGTTGTCTTGTTGTTACTGCTTTTCGAGCTATTATGTTTTAAAACCTAGTGACCAAGTTGCTAGTGTATAACTGAAAAAGGTAACCTAAGTAAACTTTAACTAAAAAGAGTTGAGAATAATTTAAATACAAGTAAACGCAATCTATTCCGCTGCACTTCGTGTGTGTACTTTATTGTAACCACGACGACTCTGATCATAAGGGACCAACTAGTGGTATCAGAGCAGGAGGTTGAAAAACCGACTGCTTCTGAGTCGCTTAGGACCTAGATCCTAGTCTTTCCTTGCGTCTCTTGTATCTGTGTTTTACATAGCTCAGGTAAAGACGAGAATTATCCGATGACGAATCACGCTCTTCCAAAGTACAACAAGGATGGATTTGAAACATGGAAAAAGAAGGCCATGATCCAGCTGCAGAGCATACATCCAGAGATGAGGGACATTCTAACAGTTGGCCCTATAGAAATCATGAAGGTCAACATTGCACCCCCTGGACCCGCTGGTGGCCAACCCAGACCTGAGATGGTGAGTAAACCCTACGAGGAATGGACTCTTGAAGACAAAAAGAGAGGCCAACTGGAGTTTATCGCCATGAAACTAATCATGGAATGTCTACCTCCCCTAATGTCCAATAAAGCTCTAGATTACAATACCGCAAAAGAGATGTGGGATTATGTGTGCGAAGTCTCTCAGGAAACGGAACAAATGAAGCGAAACAAGCTACAAGTCGTTGTGGACAAGTACGAATCCTTCGCCATGATTCCAGGAGAAACCATTCAGGAGATGGAAGAAAGATTCAACACTATCATCGCAGAACTCAAAAATGTCGGCAATACATATGACAAAGGGGAAATGAATAACAAAATTATATCCAAGCTTTACCCTAGAAGTGATTGGTTTGTCAAGATGACAAGCAAGAGCGAAAAAGATCTCAACAATATGTCGACCGCTGAAGTTTTCTCTCAACTAAAGTCGCATGAATTCATCATTCAGCAGTCAAAGAAAAACGAAGCTGTTGTTATACATCCGAACTCCACAAGCGTTGGAACTCAAGAAGACATAGCTTACTTTGTCAAAAAGGATGGAAATAAATGGAAATCTCCGAGGAAACCATTCTATAACCAGGAAAAGTCCACACCTGCATCTGCAACACCGTCCAAGGAGACTTCATCAACTTCTACTATCAACGATGAAGATCAAAAGATAGGCGAGCTGGAAGAATGATCGATGCTAAATCTACATACAAATTATAGCAAAGGGCAAATAAATTTATAGACAACCCAGGGGTTGGTCGATCCCACAAGGATAGTACAACGAAGGGGAATCATATACTGAATATAGTTTTTAAAACTCTTGTTTGGGTAAATCAATTCAAAATGTTTTGGGTTTTTCTAAACAAGTAAAAAAAAAAGATGGAATTCAAATATTAGAAAGCACAGATTCTAGGG
>JAPKLW010000623.1:388403-418404 GCA_026898455.1 Plectranthus barbatus | reverse complement strand
ATCTCGATTTAATTTTTTTTTTAAATATTTGCTTTTAATTCTTTTAATTCTGCTTTTATTTAAATATTTTATTTTATTTAATTGCAGGTTTGGGAGTGGATCAGACCCGGTCTGCAGGGGACAGTCCCGCGGTCGATGAATTGTTACGACCGGGACATTCTTGAGGACATTCGGACTAGATTTGCGAGCTTGGGAGATGAGGACGATGATATTTCCAATTTATTTAGGGAAGGTCCCTTCGGTGAATTTCTCTCTTTCCGGTGGAAGAAGAGAACGATACGAGCTACTTGGGCTCTTATCACCCACGAGATTAATGTGGATGGGGCTGAGGATCAGCTGTGGTTTCGTGTTGGCGAAACCAACTTACGATTAGGTGCAGAGGAGTTCTGTTTGATGACCGGGCTGCGGTTCGGCGATTCAGATTTTGATCCTACTGCAATGAAATTGAGTGATATCCCGAAGGATGGGTGCTTATATTCTCACTACCAAGACTTGCCGAGTGTAGATCAGTTGCACCTTGATTTCATGAACAGGGACTTGATTCTGAGCGATTCTCTTGATGATTATGTGAAGATCGCTCAGATTCTTTTTGTGTACCGGATGTTGATTTGCTTGGATGGGAAGCGAATGGTAGACCCATGGGTCTATGCATTGGTGGAGAGGCCTCACGAGTGGAGGGCTTTCCCTTGGGGCTCGTGGTCGTTCAGTGTCTTGCTGCATCAGATGTCTGTCGTGATCACATCTTCGAAGTCAGCTAAGGTGCCTTTGGTCCATATATACGGCCCTGTTTGGGTGTTAGAGGTAATTATTTGTAATTTTAATTTTTAATTTAATATATTTTTAATTTATAAAAGACAAGACAAGAATTATTAATTATTTACATTATTTTGCAGGCATGGGCGTACGAGGTGATCCCTGATCTGGCAAAGGTATGTGCGTTACGCGGTATGCCATTGGGGACTATGCCTCGATGCTTGATGTGGAAACCTCATTATGTTCGGGATGCTGACTTTACTGATTTTTTCACAAAAGAGGTAATTATTGTTTATGATTTTTTTTAATTATTATTAAAATAAAATATTATATATTTTATTTGATTTTTGTTTTTTTTCAGCATGTTTGTAGTACTTCACTGCAGCCGACTGAGGATGGGGCCGATTCTGAGTTTTGGCGAAGTCTGCGGAATGCTGAGCAGCCGATGATTCGCAGATTTATACCTTACAGAGGCTTGAGGCCCCGATCATCAGTCTCTCAGCGGGGTGCTGCTAGTGCCTCGAGGTCTTCTTCGAGGAGGGTTCCACAGCAGCAGCAGTCGCCGCCACAGCGTCGTCCCTCGCCGCCGCCGCATCAGTCACCGCCGCCGCATCAGTCGCCGCCGCCGCATCAGTCGCCGCTACAACGCGACCCATGGCCAGAGTTCGAAATGAGCAGTGGTGGTTTTGAGGTTCCAGTCCGCTCTTCTTTCGAGCCTACTCATTTTTCTCCTCGGCGACGGGCTAAGAAGCGCCCGCGACGTTCCGCATCTGCAGAGCCTCGAGAGGTACTTGTGTTTAAATTTGTTTGATTTTTATTTGATTATATTTTACTTATATACTTATATTATCTTTTCAGACTGGACAGCCTCCATGGTACGAGTGGTACGGGATGTCCACGGACGACATGGTGCGATTTGCAGTGCCATTGGCTGGTCAGCTCGTGCAGCCACTGGCAGATACACTTCTTCCACCACTGAGAGCAGGGCTCGTGCAGCCACTAGCAGATTACATGATTGCTCCAGTGGCTGATCGCATGATTGATCCAGCGGTGCAGCGAGATATGCCACCACTGTCGCAGCAGCTTATACATCCATTAGCGAATCTGATCATTGATCCAGTGGCACAGCGGGTTATTAAGCCATTGGCAGAGACGATGATTGATCCGGTGGCTCAGCGACTTATTGGGCCAGTCGCAGATAGACTGATGGTGCCGGTAGCTGATCGTGTGAGTCAGAATATCGTGGAGCCGGTGTCTGCCAGGGTTACTCATAGGTTGAAGGTCTTCTTACTGGACCTCGCAGATACACTTCTCTGCCGCCCTCGCCGTAGCGAGAGATGGGCCCCACCGTATCCTCCTTATTCTAGAGGTACTTGTGTTTAATTTGATTTATATTTGACTATATTTTACTTATATATTTATATTATCTTTTCAGCCCCGACCGCCTCGTCGACCGCGGGCCCCACCACCTCATCGACTGCGGGCCCCACCGCCTCTCAGCCTGTTGGCCCCACCGCCTCGCAGTCCGTTGGTCCCACCACCTCATCGACTGCGGGCCCCACCGCGTTGCAGTCCGTTGGCCCCACCGCCTCGCAGTCCGTTGGCCCCACCACCTCATCGACTGCGGGACCCACCACCTCAGTCGCTGCAGGCCCCACCGCCTCATTCTCTGTTGGCCGCACCGCCCCCTTTCGTGTTCCTGCTGCGAAGATGATGACAGAATATCTGTCTTTCATGGATGATATCACGCAACAAGTCAGGGTGCCTGGGGAGGGAATGGTTATGAGTAGGGAGCTATATTTCCGGCCACTTAATGACCCGCAGGAGGATATTACAGAAGATGTAAGTGCATAACTATTAGTTGTGAATTTTTATATTATCTGCTTTATTTTAATTTTTTTTTGTGATATCAGCTTTTGCAGATCTTCATGCGTATGACACGAGACATGGTTGTCAGAGCTGACAGCAGCGTACTTGAGGACGGTGTTGACCCGGACAGCACTATCATATTAGACCCCTCTTTCTTTGTAAGTAATGAATGTTGAAATTTTTTTTTATTCTTTAATTTTCATTTCATATTATAATGTATATTATGTGCAGGACCGTATCTTGCTAAAATGGGATAAAGTCCCAAAGAAAAAATGAGGAAAGACTGTTGATAATTACGATTGCTGGGAGCCCCATGATGATCTAGTGAAAGCTGTCCAGGGTTGTGGTGGAATGTCTGGCTTTAGGAGTTGGTACAAGGCCAAACATGTAAGTGACATATTTTCATATTAAATTATTCTATTAGATTTCATGTTAACTTTAATTGTGTTGATTTGTATTTTAGGTGATCGGGATTGTCCATCTCTACGATCACTGGGTCACTGTACGAATTGATCTTCATAGCTGGACCGTTGAGTTATATGACTCACTTCTCCACGCTTTAAATGATCCATCTGACCCAGTTCTCTATCTGAAGCGGGACAAGGAACGCCGACCACTTCTTGTATTACTCCCCCGTGTCCTTGAAACTGCCGGGTACTGGGACATGGTCGATCCTCCTCGTGTAAGAATCCTTGGTAATTTTTCTCTGTCCAAGGATTTTACTGAGATGCCCATGCAGGTAGATTCACATAGTTGTGGAGTATACTGTATGATTTTTGTTGATAGGTTACTACTTAGAAGGAGGAGAGCTCCAGTTAGTGACCTTACTTATGATTTTACAGTTCATTATAGGCAGCTTGTAGGTGCTAGGATTGTAAGTTGGTGTAGAGAAATAGAAGCTCGAGAAGCTGAACAGTTGTAGTACTATTTTTTATTGTTATTATTAATATTGAATTCGCATTTTGGTTTATTTTGTGATTGATATGAATTTGGATTTTGGTGTATTTAAGCTGAACAGGATTAAATGGTTTATTTTCTATTGTTATTATTAATATTTAAGCTGTATAATGTTTTAAGTGGGATTAATTTAAGATTAATTTAAGCTGTATAATTAATAACGCATTTCGAGATTAAATAGGAGATTTCGAGATCTCGATTTGTTTTCGAGATCTCGAAATCACCTATTTCATCTCGAAATGCATAATTAGGTAATTAATTATAATTAATCTTAAATTAAAACATTATACAGTTTAAACATACATTACTTAACATTTATTTAACACTTTAAAGTTCATTTAACATAAGACATTATACCTTTGAATCTATGCATGCATAAGATGTTTCTATTTGAAATGTTCATACCTTATTCATGTTTGAATAGGATGAAGTAGAAGTAGTATAATACAAATCAAACATCTTTGTAATGAATGAATTTTTGCAAGTTTCTTTGTTATCTAATCTATATTTCCTTAAATGAGTGTTATATGAGTTGATTATCCTCGAAAATTAGTGAATTAAACATCCAATTAGACAATAGTCCAGAAAATCGAGATCTCGAAATTGATTTCGAGACATGTCGAGACAACAAATTGAATTTGTCTCGACTCAAACCCTACAAATCGCGAAATGGGGTATCGTGATTTTGAAAATGACGAAGTCGAGATCTCGATTTCAAATCGAGATCTCGATTTCAAATCGAGATCTCGACTTCGTCATTTTCAAATCACGATATTCCCATTTAAATAAAATCCGAAATATATTTCAAATGACAGAAAATTGAATGCGAATATTATTCGACAATATGTCTTAAATATTAGACATTTTGATACACATTTTGACGTAGGAAAAATCCTCTTCCATTTAAGGAGATAGCATTGCCGGGGGGTTCCCGTGCCCATTTTGTGCTTGCATGAGATGTTGCAGCAGCTCACTTACTATTATAAGCTTTCATCTCTTTCCCGTTTTTACAAACAATGAAGCTAATATCTTGCCCCATTTGTAGTTTCGGGAATCTGGAACAAGGACCGAGCTAGTGAAGGAGACGTTGTATTTGCTCCTCGTCCTTGATGTCTTTTCCAGATGAAGGACTTTTTCCTACATGTGACGTAGGAAAAATCCTCTTCCGGACTGTTTGACGTAGAAAAAATCCTCTTCCATTTGAGCAAGTGCCTTTATTCTTGAGTAAAATATGAAAAAATCATCATCTTCTATTTGAGCAAGTGCACGTATGAGGGGAATAAAGAGGAAGAACATATTTTGAATGGAATAGAGTTTGAGTAAATTCCTCCACCCTTAAATAGAAGTTAAATTTTGAAAGAAAAAAAAATTGTTTTAAAAAAATAAATTATTGTGCAGAGTAGTTCACGTGAAAGTTGTTCTATAATGTAGTCAAATTGAGAATCTTTGCAGTGAAAGTTGTTCAGTGATGTGATAAGTCGAAAATGGGGGTATTCACGTGAAAGTTATTCAATTATTGCCTTGATTCAATTATTGGAGCTCCATATGTCGAGATCTCGACATCATGATTTCGAGATCTCGATATGATGTCGAGATCTCGAAATCATCATGCCGAGATCTCGACATATGGAACTCCAAATCACGATATTCCATTTCAATTTTGTAAAATCCACCTGAATTCGTATACAAACCAAAACACCAAAACAGATCAAATAAGAACTCAAAAAATCGTCCAAATATCAACCACAATATCACCACAATTAATATAAACAAATTTCCATTAACAACAACTGATCAATTCGTCATAAATGCGCAAACAAAAATAAAGCAAGTACCACTACTCACTCATATGGTCAACTCTCTCCGGACATTTTCTTTTTGTATGCCCCGTCTGCTGACAGATACTACATGTCTTTGCCCGTCGCCTACGTGGCCCGTCTTGGGGTGGAGGACTGTTCAAATCCACCTCACCAATGGCAATATAAGCAGTGCAGTCACGTGAGTTGTGACCGGATTGTCGACACCTCCTACATACTTGAGATCTGCGCGTGGTAGAACTCTCAGCACCAGAACGTGCTCTACTCATCCTCGGACGGCCAGCCTGTCGAACTACTATCGGTGGTCTCACAACATAGGATGTTACCTCTGATGGGAGTACCCAATCCGATGGATGCGGCACAGTCATAATGGTGTGATGATAAGTCTGTAGCAGAGTGAATTGCTTGTAGTAGTGTGGCACGTACTCTGATATCGGCTGCGAAATATATCTGACAATCGAAAAATAAGACACACATGTTATAATAATCTTTATTAAGATATTTGCAATAATGAAAGTTCGAATTAACATATTACCTGAGGGCGGCAGCCGCATGACAACATGGAATCAGATCGAGATCGAACTGACGACACTCACACGTTCTGTGCTCTAAGTCGACACTGTAGCTTCTCTGTTGCCCTTCCACCTTGTATATGTGTGGCATGGTGGTGCCTCTGACTACAAGTTGTCGCCCATATTCGGACGACTCTGTTAATTTCGTCATAGCTACGTGTGTCAGAGCATGATCTCTAGACCGTGCAGCCGCTCGTCGCTCGTCAAACCATCGCTCAACCATAGCTCTGTAAGTCTCAAGAAGGGCACATATAGGTAATCGCCTTGCCCATAACAAACGAGAGTTGAGGGATTCGGCTGCATTGGACGTCATGAAGCTGAATCGGGTACCAGGGCACTGAGATCTCGACCAACGGTGGACTCCTATATCCAGAAGCCTCTTGTAAGCTCCTTCTTTGCTCAGAATCTCCAAAGTAGACATGTGCTTTTGAAATGCATCGTGCCTATAACAGTAGGCTGCATCTCGTAAAACAGCACCAACTTGCGGACCGTACCTCGACATGTTATTCGCCAAGTGGTAGTAGCAAATAGCATGCGTAGCATTCGGAAATGCTAACTCAACTGCATTTTTTATGCTCTTGTGCTGATCACTGACAATGATCAGTCCTTCGCGATCCCCGAAGCACACATGCAAGCGATGCATGAACCACATCCACGACTCATCATCCTCTATGGGTCCAATCCCGATAGCAAGGGGAAATAATTGTTCATTGCCGTCTTTCGTCACCGCAACAAACAACATTCCCTTATTCTTGCCCTTCAGATGCGTGCCTCTACAACAATCACTGGGCGCATGAAGCTGTGAAATGCATCGATGCAAGGAGCAAGCGCCAGAAACATGTGCTTGAACAAACTCTCCGAAGAAGTGGATATATCATACATCGTGCCTGGGTTACGAGACTGTAGCATGTGTAAGTAGCCCGGCAGCATCGCATAAGACTTCTCCCACTCGCCGAATACCATTGCAATGGCTATGTTTCTTGCCCGCAGGGCAAAACTGTAATCAATCTTGATGCCGAATTGAATCAACAATTCAGACATCATCTCCTTCGGCTTTAGAATAGCGCCCTCCGCCGCCAACTTACTGGAGAAATACTTACCCAACACTCTTGCGGGCACTCTGCGGGGAGCAACACGATCAATATCCGTCTAGCAGCTGTGCATCAGATCACACTTGAATACTCTCCAAACAGTTCCAGATTGTCTTGCACGCAGCATAAAAGGACAACCATTCCCATGCTTGCATCTGTAGTTGAGCCGAGTAGTGCTGGACCTCTCTGTGGAGTACTCTAATCGGTGATGCAAGTGATGCAGTCCTACAGCAAGGTCAAGTTCATCCTTGCTGCTAAATGTCGCTCCAATGCACAGCTGAGTCGGGGCCCAATCTGCGGGAATAATCCACTCCAAACGCTCAGGAGCATCAACCTCTATTAAAGGAAGCACCCAACTCCTTACTTCCTGATCATGTCGAGCTGCAGCCACGGATAGACTCAAGTTATTGTTCGATAGTCCGTACTGATCCATTCGCCCAGGAGCTAGAATCCATCTAGAAAAATCACTGACCAAGGACTCAAACAACCGACTCCGCCCCTCCTCCTCGTCCCTCTCCTCCTCGCTTGCCTCCTCCTCCTCCTCCTCCTCCTCATTATCATCATCATCACAATAATCATCATCATCATCATCTGTAGATTCCGCCTCATACTCATCTATGAAATCATCAGCTAATGAGATGCTAGGACCACCCATTCGTGTTGATCGCTGTGACTGTGACTGAGGTGCCTGAAATCCGGACTGATTTTGCTTCAATTTGGTGACCACATATATAATTGGATCAATGCTATTTTCATATAGCATCCGCATAATATCTTCGTCGGTCTTCAGTCCAGCCTTCACATGCCTCGAGCCCCCAGATATACTGCTCATGTAAAACAAGCAGTAGCTAGTACTGAGGAGATCACAGTGCATGATCTCGTGAATCTCGGACAAAATGGTATTGTAGGAGATCCGTTCACGTCTCAAACAAATCAATTGCTCGTCTCCGCCCATATACTCGGATCTGTCCCAAGCCCCACCATGACGTATGATGAAACGTTGATACGACATCTGTGATAAATGAAACGAAAATATTAAAAAAAAATAGGAGCATATTCCAGCAGACAATTCGAGATCTCGATAATAATATCGAGATCTCGGAATTAAATTAAAATTAATTGAGATCTCGTGACAAAATCGAGATCTCGAGATGATGTCGAGATCTCGACTTCACCATATCGAGATCTCGACATCATCTCGAGATCTCGATTTTGTCACGAGATCTCGATTTTCCTGGGTTTCTCCCTAAGTTCTCTGCGTATTTTTTTACGAACAACAGTCCTAAAATCGCGATATTTTCTAAAAAACTAAGATATACAAGTCGATACTAAGATATGCATGTCGATTTTGAACACATAACAACATTATAACGCAGAAAACGAATCGAAAGTAAGAAAAAATGGTTGAAATCAACATACCTTCGATTTTTCTCTCTCTAAACCCTCTCAATAATCTTCAAATAATTTTTAAAATGTTTGCTTCCTCGTACAACCGAAAATATTTGTTTGTAAAAGGTTGTAATAAATTTACAACTACCTTGGTAGTTCAAATTAATTGTTCAAAATTAAATAAATGAATAAATAAATGAAATAATGAATATTTCCGAAAATGGAAACAACTTTATTAAAGTAAATTTTGTCTTGTAGCCGAAAATGGAAGAGAGAAAAAGACAAAAGTACAAAGTGGCTAGAAAACTTATATTTTTATCCTTGTGGCTATAAAACATACCCACTTATTCAAAGTGGCTAGTTGTATCCATTCCCACTTAATTAAATCACTGCAGGGACAGTAAGATACTTGTACTATTCACTTTAGGCGCGGCATATTTAGTGGATATTTATTTTTGGAGAGGGAAATTTTATTTAAAAAAATTAAGAGCTTAACTTAATAATTTTAAATATTAGGTTAAATGTCATGAAATATATAAGGTGTGATTCAACATATTTTTGCAGTTATTTTTTACTAGTAAAATAAACATTCGGGTGAAATTTTTAATTAATAAAAGTAAATGTTAGAATAAAACTTTGTATTTACAAAAATTGGATAAATTTCATAATTAATTTATAAATTAAAATAAAACTTATAATTTCTCGATTTTTTTAGACTAAATATAACTGCATAAATGACCATTAATAAGTTTTGTGGTAGGGTGAATAGGGGATGCACGATTCTTAAAATGTCTGAATTACTAATTGTTAAACTAGTTGACTTACACAAATCCAATTATAATAACTTAAGCAAAATATATCTCCTTCATCCAAATACAACAGTAAATTTATAGCTTTGCGATCCGTTTCTTAAAAATTGGAGCTTACTGTTATGACCCGAAAATGAGCAAGCCCATTTTTGGAGTCCAATAAGACAAAAAGCCCAAAAAGAAGAAATGTGAAGTAAATAATTCAAGACAAGAATCATCAAGGTGAAGACAAATTCCGAGCTCGACCTCATAATTGACTGAGCCCCTTATTTGCCGAGCTACCCTTTGAACAGACTTCTCAACTAAAAAACTTCACCTCGCGGAACATTATGTCAAGTACGGAAGACTGGTTCGTTCGAGCTGAGAGCTCGAACCATATACTTGGTGAGATGTCAACTGAGACAACTCAACGCAGAGGATGAGGCCATTCAAAACGTCAGTTCGCCCGAAGCGTTGCATCTATTAGCCAAGGGTCGTTTAGCTCGGTTGGGTTCCTATAAATAGGATCCTCATTTATTGTAAAAAGACACATTGAATTCAGCAATTAATACAATATTTAAAGCAATACAAGTTATCCAGCTCTACAAATACAATTTGTCTTTATTTATTGATTACGCATTTATCATTTTTCAATATTTCAATTTAGTATTCTTAGAAAAAAGTAATCTCCAAACTATTGAGCATCAACAATTGGCGCTAGAAGGAGGGCCTCTTAAGAAAGAAAGATTGAATAGAATATGGAAGGAAACAACAGTAATAACAATGATCAGCTCGGACACGGAGTGTTCCGAAGCGCAGCTGAGTTCGAGGCCGAACTCAAAAGGCGAGAAGAGAACCTCCGAAACCTCCAGGAGGAAAATCGTCGAATAACCCTGGAGGCCGAGAACCTGAGACGACAACTGGCCCTGATAAACAATGATGGCCAGAGCAACACACAGCCCGAGGAGAGAATTCCTCGGACAGAACACGAGGAAGCAAGCTCTCGAGCTCCCACGGAACCGGAAAGCAGTTGGGCTCCCTCCGATGACAGTAGCTCGGAGGGCAAGATCCGCTTACTCGAGAAATAGCTCGAGCAGATGCAGAAATTCATGGCCCTAATCCCTGGAGCCCCAACTCCTCCAACTAACATACCGCTTGAAAGCTATGCAGACTCTCCCTTCACTCGAAGGATTTCGTCTATCCAGCTCTCGTCCCGTTTCACAATGCCAACCATCAAGGCATATGACGGAAAAACCGACCCGGATGAGTTCATCACTCTATATAAAATGAAGATGCAAACGGCGGTTATTCCCGAACAACAGCGAGAAGCTTGCATGTGCAGAAGCTTCGAAGCATGCATGGAGGGTCCGACCATGCAATGGTATATGCATTTGAAATCGGGCTCAATATCATCATTTGCCGAGCTGCACGAGTCTTTCGTACATCATTTCTCGAGTAGCAGGAGAGCTCCGCGAAGGTCGGACGACCTCTATTCAATCATCCAAAAGGAGAATGAGTCTCTTCAAGATTTCTTGAAGAGATTCAATTCGGTAAAAGTGACTATACCTAACTGCCTAGAAGAAACGGCAGTATCAGCGTTCAAGAAAGGGCTCCGCCGAAACTCCGGCCTATTCTGGAAACTAGTAAAGTATCCTTGCTCGAGCATGGCCGAAGTATTAGCTCGGGCCGAAGCACAGATCCGGCAAGAAATTGAGGAAGAAAACTTCGGCCAGAGAAATAAAAATAAACAGTCAACCGGCCATGTTGAAAGGAAGCAAGAAACAACACGAACGAACAGTCGATACCAGCCCTACCCTGCTCGAGCAGAATCATCTAAACAGGGGATGAAGGTAGTACCGGCAGCCCCCCCAACCGAGCAAAAGATATCTCCCTGAACAGCAGTTCGGGAGATGTGTAAGATGGGTAATTTGGTCAACTGGCCAAGGAAAATGCAAGCTCGACCCGAGCTTCGCGATACTTCGCTTTATTGTGAATTCCACCAGGATCATGGTCATCGAACTGATGACTGCCGGGATCTAAAAAGAGAAATAGACCGGCTCCTGGCCGAAGGGTTGTTAACTTGCCCGAAGACCTCGAACAAAAGAAAAGTTTGGACAAGGAATAAGAAAAATCCTGGGGGAGTTCGGGAAAACCAAACTCCGGCAACAGGAGCAAACAACCAACCTCTCCCCGAGGAACCAAAGCAACCCGAAGTTCAGAGGGTCATCAATGTCCTTACTGGGGGCTCGTCCATGGCCGGATCTTCGCGAAATGCCGCAAAAAGGCATTGTAGAGAACTAAGAAATCAATCTGTGCATCAGATTGAAACCTCCCCGTATGAAATATGCTTTGGAGCTGTGGACGAAGCAAATGCTCGGCACCCCCACAATGACGCCCTCGTCATTTCACTCATGATAGCGAATTGTCAAGTAAAGAGAATTCTCGTTGACACCGGGGCGTCCTCGAATGTAATTTTCCTCCGAACCCTCCGAGGAATGGGGATTTCGGACAAAAATATTATAGAAAATCCAATCACCTTGGTTGGATTCAGCGGTGAGAAACTTAACTCTCTTGGCGAGGTCGACCTCCCAGTTTTCGCCGAAGGAGTAAACTTGGCAACACGTTTTCAAGTGGTAGATGCTCCCTCGACATATAACGTGTTAATCGGCCGACCTTGGATTCACGCAATGAAGGCCGTCCCCTCATCTTACCACCAAATGATCAAGTTCCCAACACCATGGGGGGTTCGAGCTATCCGAGGGGACCAATTAGCATCAAGGAGCTGCTATGAGGTAACACTTCAGACTGTACATATGGTGGAACCCGAACCAGTGGAAAGCGGCTCGGAAGTTAGCATAGATCCCCAAAACACAGCTCGAACAACCTTCGTCGGAGAAAGGTTGTCCGAAATTCAAAATACCGAGCTGCGGGAGCTACTAACTCAAAATCGGGGAAATTTTGCATTCTCCCACGAAGATATGCCTGGAATTGACCCCTCGGTCATATGTCATCGGATCCGAGTCGACCCAAGTCATAGGCCGGTAAGACAAAAAAGGAGACGATTTGCTCCGGAAAGAAATGAGGCCATTGCCAATGAAGTTCGAAACTTATTAAAAGTTGGTTTTATCCGAGAAGTGAAATACCCCGAGTGGCTTGCAAATGTGGTCGTGGTGAAGAAAAAGAATGGGAAAAATCGGGTATGCGTGGATTACACCGACCTGAATAAGGCTTGCCCGAAAGATCCTTTCCCACTTCCACACATCGACCGGCTCGTCGATGCGACCGCCGGGTTCGGTATCATGAGCTTTATGGATGCCTTCTCGGGTTATAACCAGATTAAGATGTACCCACCGGACGAAGAGAAGACAGCCTTCATGACCAATCAAGGAATTTATTGTTACAAAGTCATGCCGTTCGGCTTGAAAAATGCAGGGTCGACCTATCAACGACTAATGAATCGGATATTCGAGCAAAAAATTGGCCGAACCATGGAGGTCTATATCGACGACATTCTGGTGAAGTCGAATAGTTTCGAGGAGCATCTACGGCATTTGGCCGAGACCTTTGAAATTTTACAGAAATTCAATATGAGGTTGAATCCAGCCAAATGCACGTTTGGAGTCACTTCGGGAAAATTTCTCGGCTATATAGTAAGTCGAAGGGGAATCAAGGCTGACCCGGTACAGATTCGAGCCATCCAAAATATCCAACCCCCCAAGAGCGTTAAGGATATACAGAGGATGATCGGAAAACTTGCAGCAGTGAGCAGATTTATAGCAAGATACTCCGATAGAACCAGCTCGTTCTTTTCTCTCCATAAAAAATCAAAGAAGTTCGAATGGACGAGAGAATGTGACGAGGCGCTCACCTTGCTAAAACAATATTTAACAACTCCACCAGTAATGAATAAAGCCGAGCCCAATGAGGAATTACAACTGTACATGGCTGTCTCGGAGAAGGCTGTCAGTGTAGTATTAATACGAGAAGTAGATGGAAATCAACACCCGATCTACTACGTAAGCCGAACTTTATTGGATACAGAGACAAGATATTCGGCCCTCGAAAAGCTCGTATTGGCACTTGTAATGGCATCAAGGAAGTTAAGACCCTACATCGAATCACACCCAATAAAAGTGGTGTCCTCGTTTCCTATCAGGCACGTTCTATCCAAACCTGATCTGTCTGGGCGAATGATGAAGTGGGCAATCGAGCTCGGGGGCTATGGACTTAAGTTCGAACCACAAAGCACCATCAAGTCATAAATCTTGGCAGACTTCATCGCGGATTACACTCCCGAGCTCCAACTAATTGCCGAGGTTGAGCTCGGTCCAACGTCAGAGAGTTTAGAATTCTGGACCCTATGTATTGACGACGTCACATTCTCTCCGCCAAAATATCTTCAATTAACCTACTGCTAACCTCGGATTCAGAACTATAATACGAGCTAGTACTGCTATCGCTCGAGCTATTGCTAGAACTCATTCTTTATAAAAATAAAAAGAGAAGTTCGAAGTTTATAGTTATATACTAACCCCGAGGTCGAGCAGTGAAAAGTTCGGCTGAAGTTCTGTTCCGAGGTAAAAGTACGAGGTGCGAAAGGTAAAAGTAAAAACTGAGAATGATGGAGCTCAAGCTATATATAGAGAGATTATTCTAGAAACTAGTGCACGACCTTCGAGCTCCACCAGTAAGCGTTTGACACCTGTCAAAAATTTAAATTTCAAAATTTGTCCGATCCCGCCTCGAGGAAGTTCAACCGTTTTTAGGCGGTAAAAATATATAATTCGAGCTAAATATGTTCGAACTCAAAGAGCTTGAATTCCGAGCTCGAACTCAAAAAGCTCAAATTTCGAGCTCTTTTAAAAAAAATATATATATATTATATAAATTAATAAATAATTTTTTAGGCAATTAAGCCCTTGGCCGGGTTAGCCATCTAAAATTCCAAGAATCTTAGGATGCCGAGGTCAAAAAAGAGCTCCCATCTGATAAGACTTCTTGAAGGCTATAAAGCCGAATCAATCGATCCAGTAAACAGCCAAGATCAATTTCGGCATAGCATACTCATGGGTTCGAGGTCGCTCCTCGAGTGGCTCGTGAGAAATCACTTGTAATTTTTCAAAAGCTGCAAGGGGCATCCTTTGTAGAAAATGTCGGGTTTAGCCAACCGCGGACTAGGGATAATCGTAAGTCGAACCACGAGCTTCGCAGATACGCCCGAAATAAAAAAAATATATATCCCTAAAATTCGTCGAGCTAAGTCTCACGATACGGGAAAATATCCCTAAAATTCGTCGAGCTAAGTCTCACGATACAGGAAAAATTCTCTCTCCTGAATATCCTCGAAATACGAATTCGAGGTAGGGAAAATCTATTTCTTTTGTGATTTTGTGCAGAAAAAGGAATCATTGAAATCGAGTTAACTACTTCGGCTTCGCCGAACTCCAAGTAGTTCGGACGAAAGCCGGGGGGCTGTTGTTATGACCCGAAAATGAGCAAGCCCATTTTTGGAGTCCAATAAGACAAAAAGCCCAAAAAGAAGAAATGTGAAGCAAATAATTCAAGACAAGAATCATCAAGGTGAAGACAAATTCCGAGCTCGACCTCATAATTGACCGAGCCCCTTATTTGTCGAGCTACCCTTTGAACAGACTTCTCAACTAAAGAACTTCACCTCGCGGAACATTATGTCAAGTACGGAAGACTGGTTCGTTCGAGCTGAGAGCTCGAACCATATACTTGGTGAGATGTCAACTGAGACAACTCAACGCAGAGGATGCGGCCATTCAAAACGTCAGTTCGCCCGAAGCGTTGCATCTATTAGCCAAGGGTCGTTTAGCTCGGTTGGATTCCTATAAATAGGATCCTCATTTATTGTAAAAAGACACATTGAATTCAGCAATTAATACAATATTTAAAGCAATACAAGTTATCCAGCTCTACAAATACAATTTGTCTTTATTTATTGATTACGCATTTATCATTTTTCAATATTTCAATTTAGTATTCTTAGAAAAAAATAATCTCCAAATTATTGAGCATCAACACTTACCGTAAAATAAAAGTTAAATTTTCAACAATTAGAGTGAAAACACAAGAAAGTCTAAAGAAAATAATAGGGTTGGTATGCCAATATTGGGATAAATCTTCTTGAATTTTCACCAAAAATTATGGACCACAAATTTACACGTATCATGAAGTTACGATGCATTTGGTCGGATTTTATTGAACTTGAATTCAAATCCATATTAATTGACTTCGATAGAAATATTTTAAAAAATAAATAAATAATTATAAAAGAAAGTAAATGCTTTCATTCTTCATTTATTGTCAAATTATTACTGTGATAATGTGTCGGCCTTTGATAACGCGTCTGCCTCTCTTAATAATTTTATTTAATGGGCGGTTGAGTCATCAAATTTGACTTCAACTAATAATAATAATAATTATGGAGCAATTTGCACAAATGCATGGTTTTATGCCCAAAGAAAAGCATAAAGAATGTGACTTTTCATTATATAATATCACATATATTTTGGAAAATAATATATTTGAATAAACTTTTAACACGTCCATGTTTAGTAAAATATATGAGAAATAATTAATTGGTCCATCCTTTTCAAATATTTTCGCTTTTAACATATTTATTTTCAAATTTTTTACTACTTAATTATTTTTCTTAAGATTATTCGAGGGTGAATTTGTAAGTTATATTGAAAAATAAAGTATACAAGTAAAATGTTTTTGAGGGAAAAATGTGAACATATAATCAAAATATAATAAAATAGTATGAAGGCTTCCCTTGACCAATCAAATGTGAAGTGAGTCTTGATCAATAGGATAAATTCATACAAACTGTCATCCTTAATTATAATTTTTGAAAAAGACAGAGATAATAATCAACTTTGATTGAAGGAAGACTCCAGAACCAAATGTCCATACCTACTTTAAATTTTTTTAATTTTTTTAGAGAGAGAAAGAAACCTACCATAATGACTATTTAGACCTTCAGTGGAAACTCATTAACTCTATCAAGGCCTCATGATTTTGAAAATTTGCGGCTTTATCTCTTTCTTTGTCCCATCATTTATCAGATCTACTCTCATCATTCAATTCAAGATTGAATAAATAAAATATGATATATGCTCAAAATAGATCTTTATTTTTTATTATAAAATATAGTTCGGGTTTTGAATTAATTTAGTCATGGATATACTCATGTCACCATGAGATCATTCAACTAAAAAAATAATTAATTCAGTACATTTTAGGATGTTCCAGAAAAGATGAAACATGTTTGATCCAAAATAGAGTCAATCTACACGACATGAAAATGTGTTGCTTAAGATTTTGATCAAATTATAATGGATTAATTCGACCCATTTCAACCTTCATATATATTACTCCCTCCATCCCAGGACACTCGCAACTTTTTCTTTTTTGTCCATCCCAAAATACTTGCAATATTTCCTTTTTTGGAAAGTTTTTATTAATTAATTACCTACTAAACCTACTCTACTCCTATTCCACTATCTCTCATACCCCATTATCTCTCCTAATTATTAACTTACTAATCCTACCCCACTAACTCTTCTAATCACTTTTTATTAACCTCCGTACCCGGTCAAACGCTTCAAGAGACCCGGGACGGAGGGAGTACTATATATTTAATCTATAGGAGTAAATCTTGTTTGATATATTACTTGAGATTGTCACTTTAATTTTGTTTTTAATTATTTTTTTTTTAATAAATTGACAAAGTTAGAGAAGAGACAGGGAAGATATGCAATATATTTATATATTCCTAATGTCCCCCATCATTTTTGTATATATGTATGGTTAAAGAAGTAGTTGATGAGATATATAAAATATAAATATGCTTAGATAATTAGACAAGTCATGTGACTTTATCACAATAAAGTGGTGACGAAAAAAAAATGTGATAAGATTCCACTCACCTTCGACAGTATAAGGGTTAGTTGGATAATTCGACTATTATAATAAAAATAAATTAATTTTATTGATTATTTAGTTTAATGGAAACTTGGATTTTTAATTTAATTCAATTATATTATATTTAAAATTTTTGTCATACCTTAATTGAGAAAAATACAAGTACAAATTGTAATATAAACTAATAATTATAAAAGTTAAGGGTATAATTGAATTAATTTTAAAAATCAATTGATTTGATTGGGCCGAATAGTGAATCAGAAACTAACATTATACCTTGTTTGGGATGGACTAGTGAAAACACTCTACCTATGATCAAGAAGTCATATGTTCGAATTTTCATGGGATGCGTATTTAAATTAATGTAAAAAAATTTAAAAAATAAAAGGGTAAACCAGCTCTTATCTCTACGATCATCTACATCCTTCTCAATGCATAAAACGAATAAACATAAATAATATTTGGCAAACTCTCAGATGAGTCGGTTTTATCATTTTTATTGTGAGACGAATTTAATGATATATTTAATTTATTGAAATGATGTATTTCTTTATCGCAAATAATGTAGTCTTTTACACAGCAAAAAAATAATATATTCAAAAAAGAAATAATTTATTTAACCTATTGAAATAATATATTAAGTTTCATCTCACAATAAAAAATGTGCAACCGTTTCTCATAAGACATATTTATAATATTTATTTTAAACAATAAATTAACGTGCTCCATCGTGTTGTTTCGAAACAATAACACTTTGGGGTAGTGTTCTCTAGGATTAATTGCATTTTAATCTTGAACTTTTTTTAATTTTGTAGGATGATTTAATGTTTAAAATATATAATTTTACTTTTAATGTTTGTCTATACTTGTGATTTACTTATTAATGCTTACAATTTGCTTCATAATGGTTGTTCATTTTATTTAATTTTCTCCTAATAAAATGAACAATCATTATGAAACAAATTGATCATTGTAGTGTATATGATACTATAATGATGTATCATACACACTGTTGAGGTTCGATTTCAATAATAATCGGAGCCCCGAGAACTACAGATAATTTTGCAAGAAGAGACGAACAATGAAAAAATACAAGTGTTTAATGAATATTTGCTAGCTAATTACTGAATGCTTTGAAGATAATCCGAATAGTCCCCCTGTGATACAATTCCAGGGGTTATTTATAGGGATCTTGATAGCCCTAGAGTTTCCGCGCCGTCACCAACGGTCTGGGATTGAGTCCTCGATTATCGGGGCAGTCGGTTGAACGTAAAATATGGCAGCTCCGATTTTCTCGTGTGATGGACGTCTGTCTTCCCGTTGAGGTATTCGAAGGAGCGAGGCGCACTGTTGTTTCTTCGAGCTCCCTCCTCTATTAAGACCGAATCACTTCGAGCTATGGCGAGGTGGATTCGGACCCCTTCCGATGTTATTCGAGCTGCTTCTGGCGCTCGAACCGCTCATTGCTTGCTTTTGCCCAATTTGGATCGAATACACTCCCGGTGTTTGGGCCGGTAATGGGCCTGGCTCATGGTCCGGGCCTACTCCCAAGCTTTGGTCGGGTCGGGTCGAATCGAGTTCGGACCTCCAACAATAGCCCCTTTTGACTTAAGCGAGGTGCTTCATAGCGTTTTGGTTAAGTCAAAAATTAATAGTCCGGTATATGGCTAGATTTCCCAGGTTGTGGCCCTTCGGACTACTTTGGGGTAGTCCGGTATTGTTTGGGTGCTTTTTCAAGTACCTCTTGGCTCAAGGACCAGTTCCTCTGTGGGGGTCCTGACCCGTGCAGCTCCAGAAAGCTGCTACGGGTGCCGTCGCCGCGGGCCCGAATCCACGGCGTTTATTTATGGCAGTTCGGGTTCTGCCATGTTGATTTTTTTTAGCCACCTGGTGAGCCCCTAGTGAGTTATACTCATAGTTATGGGGTCTTTTAGTATGCCCCTGGGCGTATGTCCCCAGGGCAGATAATTATTCTCTTGGCCCGACTTTATTCGGACTGCTTTAGATAGATGTTCTCGGAGAACTGCTTTCGTCGAACTTCTTTCGGCGAGCTGTCTGTAGTGACTTTGAAATTTGGGCGGCAAAAACCGGTGGCAGTTACGTAATTTCCGAAAAAACCGGGGGCGGTTTCGAGGGAGTTGGAAAGGCACTCTAATTAAGTAACCGCCGTTTGGGATTCGTGTCCTTTACTTTTCCCAAAACTCATTTTCTCTCTCGACCGACGCGATTTCCGGCAAGGCAATCTTTGGTTTCCGGTGATCGAGAATCCCATCGCGATCGTGCTTTAGCGGGCGATTTCCACATTTCAGGTGGGTTATTGTTACCTGCTTTTCTCTATTTCTCTTTCCCACCTCTGGCTTGTTCGATTTGTTGCTCCGCCGCGGGGGTGTTTGGGCTGACCGGGGCTCGCACCTCCTCCTTCATTTTCTTTTTCTAGGTTGATTTACTTTGATTTTTGTGATGAGTTCTGATCTCCCAAATCGTGAGGGTTCGGCACCCCCTTTTACTCCTTCGCCTCCTAGGGCTCCGAATGCCCAGGTTTTTACTGGCCCCGACTGGAGCCTATTGTTCCAGGGACCGGAGAAGGCAGGTCCAAGCGCAAGTCTTGCCGTGACGAGCACCGATTCCGACTCCGAAGATAATAGAGTTCTGGCCGATACGTTCGGTCGGCTGGAGCGGGTGGTCACCGGCGGAGAGGCCAGCGGGTCTGGCCGAGCAGCTGAGGATGAAGGCGAAGAGAGGGAGACGGTAGAGCCCGAGTTGGCGGGAGATTATGTTCTTTCGGAGGACTGGAACACGCACCGGGTACTGGGTGCAGTGTCTACGGTTACCAGGGAGGCGCTGTGGGCCCTTGCCGACGCGGTCCCGGTAAAAGATGTGCGGTTTTGCATCCCACGTCAGTCGAACCGCTGCTTCGATCTCCCCCCGGGCCACGTGGCTTTCTACACGGCAGTGATGGAGAATGGGGTCGGGCTGTCTGTGCACCCCTTCTTCTCCGAAGTCCTTGCCTCCTACAACCTCTTCCCTTCCAGCTCGCACCGAACTGCTGGTGCCATTTGGTCGGGGTTCTTTTGATGTGGATGGACCTTGGGTTAGGGTGCTCAACGGTTAGGGAGTGGCACTACATGTACCTCTTCAATCAGTGCGCGGACAAGCACTATTATTATTTTACCCGGTGGTCCACCGGGTACTCGACGTTGATCAAGAAGCTCTCGTCGAACTCCCCGGGGTGGTGGACGAGCTTTTTCTATCTGAAGATGAACGAGGCGCACCCCGAGTTCATCCGACACGGCGGCGTCCCCATTCGTGGGTTCCTGATTTCCTGCGCACCGGCCTTGTTTTTCCTTGACTTTGTCTGATCTGTGTCGTTTTGTTTTTCAGATCATCCCCGCCCGCAGCTTACCCCGGAGGAGCAGGCCAGGGTCGACCGAGCCTACGATATCACAGTAGGTGATAGGGAGTGGCCCGTCGTTCAGAACGGGCATTTTGTTACAGCGACTACCTTTTTGAACGGTAAGGGAGAGCTCTACGCCTTGCCTGCTGAGATGACGCGCCGCCACCCTCAGGTTCTCGCGGACCGCGTCGCTGCCGCCCTCAGGGATAAGAAGAGGGCGAGGGAGGAGAAGGAGTCTCGACGTCGTCCTCCGAATCCCTTGAAGCGCGTGGATGTAGAGAGGCCATCATCTCCCGTGCCTCCACCTCCACCACCCTTCAGGCCCCAGGGGTGGTGATAACTGAGACCTCCCACCAGGAGGCTCCGCCGAAGCCCGACGATCGGGAAAGGCGAAAGGAGAGAAGGTCGGAGGACTCTGACCGCCATACCCGTCGTCGCCCCGGGGACCATGTGTCGAGGCACGAGAACCCCGATAAGACCGTGGTTCCCGTGGCCAATCCTCCGGACCCGGTGGTGGACTCTTTCTTGGTTCGCGCCCAGCAGATCCTGACGAACCCGTCGGGGGTTGACCAGGCCGGGACTGCCCAGGCGCGGTTGGCGCGGTACCAGCTGCTTCAGCTCCAGGTATTAACGGTGCCCCGTTCATTCGCCCTTATCATTTGCGAACGGCTTTTGATTCTTGCTTCATTTGGCAGGCACAGATGGAGCTCGACGCGATCCGCCGCGAGCTCGATGTATTCGGTGATA
This sequence comes from Plectranthus barbatus, assembly GCA_026898455.1. Taxonomy (NCBI): domain Eukaryota; kingdom Viridiplantae; phylum Streptophyta; class Magnoliopsida; order Lamiales; family Lamiaceae; genus Plectranthus; species Plectranthus barbatus. The sequence goes on along the minus strand of JAPKLW010000623.1, from coordinate 397,074 downwards.
AATGCGTCGGGGAGATCTTCGACCTTCGCAAGGAGCGGGACTCCTTGAGGAGGTACGTGTACTCCCTGAACGATAAGCTCAATCAGGCGGAGGATCGGGTGGCCATAGCGGAGGGTCGGGCTGAGGCCGCGAGGAAGGAGGCGGAAGCTACTCAGGCCGAACTTGACGATCTGCGTCGGGTGGCCTCCGTGGCCAGGGCTGATGCCGAGAAGCTGGCCGCGGACCTCAAGGTGAGGAATGAGCAGCTCATCTCGCTCGACACCCGGCTAAAGACCCAGCGGGAGAGCTATACTGCCGAGGTGGCAAAGTATGAGGAGCGGATCGCTCTCATGCATACGGGCGATGGGCTGGATTTCGAGACCCTCATCACTTCTCCACACTTCGTCGATACATACGAGGTACGCCTCCTATTGGATTTTGTTTTCTTTGGAATCCTTGACTCGCCTAACCTTTTCGTAGACTCTCTCCGAGCAGATCAAAAGTGAGGTCCGGGAAAAGATTTCCCAGAAGTTCCCAGACCTCGATCTCAGCGTGCTGGATGAGCCGGAGCTGGAGGAGGAACGCGAGCAGGAGCAAGAGAAGGAGTCCGAGCAACAGCACATCGAGCAAGATCAAAAGTTGCTCGAGGATTCTTCTCAGGGAGGTGATGGCCCGAGGGAGCCGCCCCGTCCGACGCCTGCCCAGACCGTGGACCAGGGATCCGGTGCGATTCCAAATGACGCCGCTGCCTCTTGATCGCTTATAAACTTTTTCTGAACTTTTTACTTTTTCTGCACGAACAACTTATTCTGCATAACGTTTTAGTTTCTGTTTCAATTTGATCTACCTTTCTCGCATCTTCAAATGCTATGATTTCTTCTATCGCAATTTTTCCTTCGTGTGCCTGTTCAAATCAATAATGGTCGGGGTGGGCGATGCCGAAGCATCGCCCCTCCGATGACTAAGTTAGTAATTTGATCGGAAATAAAAGATAAAAGTAATAGCGAACTGGAATAAGATAGGATAAAGCATGTTTATCTGTTTATTCGTTCTGATTCTTTACTCCGTTGGTGGTTCGCTTGCTTATTCTTAGTTCTGCGAAAAAAGAACCATGAGAGGTTGGGTGATGCCGAAGCATCGCCCCTCCGACGCTCAAGTCAGTAGTCGATAAGGATAAGAATGAGTAAAAATAGGGACGAATAAACAGATAAGTAAGGTTGTAGAAGTGTATCTGTGAGGTCGAGTTTCGTCGACCTCGTCTTCTTTAGAAGTAATACTTCTTGAGGTGTTTGATATTCCAGCTATTCCCGATCTCTCTTCCGTCATGATCTTCTAGGTGGTAGGCTCCTCGTCCCACCACTCTGGTGACTTTGTAGGGGCCCTCCCATTTGGGTGCAAGCTTTCCTTGACTCTTGCCCTTGGTGTTCTGGAAGACCTTCCTTAGCACTCAGTCTCCTTCCTTGAGGGACCGCATGCGGACTTTCTTATTGAAAAATCTCTCGACCTGCTTTCTTCTCTGGGCCATGTTTAGTAGTGCTTGGTCTCTTTTTTCATCGATCAGCTCTAGGTCTTTGAGCAACTTTTCGTAGTTCGCTCCCTCTTGACAAGTTTCCACGCGTAAACTGCTGCCTCGAACTTCTGCTGGTATAACAGCCTCTTCGCCGTAAGCTTGGGCAAAGGGAGAGCTCCTTGTCGACGTCCTTGGAGTGATTCGATAAGCCCATAAGACACCTGGCAGCTCATCTACCCACTTCGATTTATGTGCCTCGAGTCTCTTCTTCATTGTAGCCATAATAGTTTTGTTTGTTGACTCGGCTTGTCCATTGGCTTCCGGGTACCTTGGCGTTGAGAATACCAGCTTGATATTGTACTGGTCGCAGAACTCTTGTACTTTTCGTCCTGTAAATTGTGTGCCGTTATCCGTTCTGATTTCTTTTGGTATCCCGAATCTGCAAAGGATGTGGGTCCATAGGAACTTGATTACTTCCTGCTCTATCACGTTGGCAAATGCTTCTGCTTCGACCCACTTGGTGAAGTAATCGGTGGCTACTAGGATGTATTCTTTTTGTCCAACTCCTTTCGGTAGCTTTCCTACTATATCCATCCCCCAAGCCATGAAGGGCCACGCCGCGACCGTTGAATGGAGTGGTTCTGCGTGGCTTTGATTCGTTACTTCGAACTTCTGGCAGGCTTCGCAGCTTCGAACGTAATCTTTGGCATCTTTCCGCAACGATGGCCAATAGAAACCAGCCGAAATTACTTTGTGTGCTAGCGGCCTAGCCCCTTGGTGGCTTCCGCAATCTCCCTCGTGGATCTCCATTAGGATCACCTTTCCGGCTGAGGGTTCGAGGCACTTAATAAGTGGTCCTTCGACCGACCTTCTGTACAGGTTTCCGCCAAAAATCGTGTATTTTGCTGCTAGCCTGGTCAGTCTCACCGCCTCTGTTCGATCTTCGGGCAGGGCTCCAGACTCGAGGTACTTTCGTATTGGCTCTATCCATGACTCTCCGGTTGTCAGGTCCATTACTTCAATATCTGAGGCGGCCGGCTCTTCGGCCCAGGATATTATGATTGGTCTGTTCTGCTTCACTTGTTTAGAGGAGGCCAGATTTGCTCGCTCGAATATCTCCCCCAACGGGCTGCGGAGCCGTATCCCTGCTCCGTTCCCATGAATATTGTTTGATCCATCTACCTGTAGGATCCATGGCTCCGCCGCTTCTTTGACTTCCAGACTTGCTACCTCCCTCTTTGCATCAGCCTGTAGTTTTCCGGTGAATTCGGCGATGAAATCAGCCAGCACTTGCGACTTGATTGTAGTTCGCGGTTCGAATTCGAGGCCGTAGGCCCCGATCTCTACTGCCCACTTTAGCAATCGCCTTGATAGACTAGGCTTCGAAAATACGGTCCGCAGTGGATAGGACGAAATTACCTTAATCGGATGAGACTCGAAATATGGTCTCAGTTTGCGAGACGCTGTTACTAATGCAAGTGCTAATTTTTCAAGCGCCGTATATCTTGTTTCGGGGTCGAGCAATGGCTTGCTCGCGTAGTGGACTGGTCGTTGCTTTCCAGCGACTTCCTTTACGAGGACTGCTTCGAGTGCATGCTCCGACACGGATAGGTAGAGCAGCAGTGCTTCTGCTTTCTCGGGTTTCGTCAGAAGCGGAGGGATGGCGAGGTAGTCTTTCAACTGTTCCAGTGCCTTTGCACACTCTTCTGTCCATTCGAACTTCCTTCCCTTTCGAAGGACTTTGAAGAACTCATGTGTCCTGTCTGAGTATCTGGAAATAAAACGGCTGAGTGCTGCCAGCCGGCCTGTAAGCTTCTGGACTTCTTTTGGATTCTTCGGGTGTGCTATTCCTCTGACTGCTCGGATTTGGCTAGGGTCAGCTTCTATCCCTCGCATGGTGACTACGTGTCCCAGAAATTTGCCCGAGGCTACTCCGAATGTACATTTTGCGGGGTTCAGCTTCATTTTGTACTTGTTGAGGATTTCGAATGCTTGGCGTAGGTGACCGATGTGGTCGTCTGCGGACTTTGATTTTACGAGCATATCGTCGATGTAAACCTCCATCGTCTGTCCAATAAGTGGTTCGAACATCTTGTTCACAAGCCTTTGATACGTTGATCCTGCGTTCTTGAGTCCGAAGGGCATGACTTTGTAGCAGTAAATCCCCTTATTTGTCATGAAGGCCGTTTTCTCCTGGTCCTCTGGATGCATAAGGATTTGTTATATCCTGAGAACGCATCCATAAAACTTAGTAGCTCATGCCCGGAGGTAGCGTCGACGATGCAATCAATGTGAGGCAACGGGTACGGATCTTTCGGGCAAGCCTTGTTTAGGTCCGTGTAATCTACGCATACCCGGTTCTTTCCATTCTTCTTTTTGACCACTACTACGTTGGCGAGCCAAGTTGGATACTTCACTTCGCGTACAGACCCTATGTCCAGCAGTTTCTGTACTTCTTCGTTGATTGCTTCGTTCTTTTCTGCGGAAAATTTTCTTCTCCTCTGCTGTACGGGTCTATGGTTTGGATCGACCTGTAGCTTGTGCGTCATTACTTCAGGGTCGATGCCGACCATGTCTCTGTGTGTCCACGCGAATACGTCCTTCTCCTTTGTGAGAAAGCTAATCAGTTGATTCCTAACCTCAGGCTTCAAGCCTGCCCCGATGTTTGTTTTCTTAGTTGGGTTAGTCGAATCAAGTTTGACTTCTTCGGTCTCCTCCGCCTCCCCTACCGGTGGTAGTGGCTCGTTTCTGGAGAAATGTTGTTGAGCGGATACCGCTTTGAAGCTCGCGTAGTAACATTCTTTGGCGGCGTTTTGTTCGCCTCGGATAGTGCAAACTCCCCCGGCTGTGGGGAATTTGACTACTTGATGGAAAGTCGAAGGGACGGCTTTAAGTTGGTGCAACCAAGGTCGCCCTAACAAAGCGTTATAGGCGCTAGGAGCATCCACGACCATAAAAGAAACGTCAAAGTGCATCCCACCGCAGTACGTCGGGAGGACCACCGTCCCAATTGTCATCTGTACGCCGCTGTTGAAACCGATTAGCAGGGTCTGGGATCGAACGATCTTTTCCTCGGGGATCTTCATTTCCTTGAGTGCGCTCATGAACAGGATGTTTGCCGAACTCCCATTATCGACCAGGATTCTCTTCACGAGGCAGTTCGATATAAGTAATGATATTACCAGGGCATCGTCGTGGGGGTGACTTAACCCCGGTACCTCCTCGCTCGTGAATTCGATTGGGTGATGGCTCGGATTCCGTCGCGGAGCCACAACCTCCTCCCTGGTCAGTCTCCTGGCTCGTTTTGCTGCGGACTTCGTGACTCCGCTGATTTTCGATCCCCCAGTTATAAAATTTATGGTTCGTACCGGGACCGGTGGCTTCGAAGCACTTGCTCTTTCTGGATCTGAGCCATCCGTGCGTTTATCCTGAGTCCATGTCTTTTTCCCTCGATCTGATAGGTATTCTGTCAAATGTCCCTTCTTGAGGAGTTCTACCACCTCGAGGCGTAAGGCGCGACAATCTGCGGTGGTGTGGCCATGATCGTTGTGAAATTCGCAGAATTTCTGAGTGTCGCGTGTGGCCAGATCGGCCTTCATCTTCAGCGGCCATCTTACCTTCTCGGGCATCCTTCGGAGTACATTTTGAACCAGATCTGCCGGCGAGATGGAGAGAGTGTACTCTGGAATGTATGGCCCCAGGTGATTAATCTGGGGTGGTTTGTTATATGGGTGCGGCCTCGGAGGGCGCCTATCCCTCTACTCCCTGCGGCCTTCTTCTCGGGCGTTCGGCCTCCCACTGTTTCGACGCGCCCGCCGATAGGGCTCGTCTTCCTCCCACTTTATCAGAGCCCACGCGCGGTTCAAAGCGTCGTCCATCGTCTGGCAAGGATAAATGGAGAGCTCGCGATATAGATCGGAATCCACATCGAGGCCCTTCGTGAAAGCTCGCACGGCAGTGCTGTTTGGGCAATTGGGCACTGCGACCAGTTCCTTATTGAATCTTGAGAGGTACGCCCTCAAAGGCTCTCCCGGTCTCTGAATCACAGCATACAAATCATTCGGATGTTTGTCCAGGCGTCTACTGCTCGAGTACTGACGCATGAACAACTTGTGCAGTTCGGCAAAAATGGATATTGAGCTCCGGGGTAAATTTATAAACCACTGGAGGGCGGGACCGGTCAGGCTCGATCCGAAGCTTTTGCACATGCACGCCTCCATCAAGGCGCCAGGGATTGCTAACGCCAGCATCTTCTGCCGGTACACTGCTATATGGTTTTCCGGATCTGAGGTTCCATCGTAGAGTATGAAACTGGGTGGGGCGAATCTTGCAGGGAGTTCGGCCCCGACGATATCTGGCGAAAAGGGCGATTCCGCATAGCTCTCCCTTGGTATAGTTTTCTTCGGTGCTGGGAGCCCTGGGATCCTGGACAACAGTGATTCGAGGTGGCCGAATCTTTGTTCGAACCTCCGCTCGATCTGTTGGATGGCTTGCATTTCTGACTGACTCAATTGTCCGGTTTAACTTTTGAGTCGTGGCGGGTCTTCCGGAGTCCCCTCGAGAGGTGTTTCAGTACGATTGAAATCTGACTCCAAATTCCTTGTGGTGTTTCCAGTGTTCCTTTCCGTACTTCGCGGCTCTTCGACAATCGGATGTTTATTGTTATTCTGCAGCTGCAACTTCCGATTTTCCCTCTCGAGGAGTTCATACCTCCTCGCCATCTCTTCCAACGCGCCCTGCGCCCTTTGCACCTGCGTCACCAGCCTCGAAAAGTCGGGACTTTGCAGTATTGAGGGCGGCGGTGGCAAGAACGCTAGGTCTCCGAGTGGAGTAGCGTTGAATTCTTTCATCAGTTCGTTTACCGTTCCGGTTGGGTTGGGCATGCGTGGAGCCCCGCCACTAGTCGTGGCGGCTCGCCCTCGCCCCGATACTGTTGGGACCCCTCGGCCTGCTCCCGCCGTGGTTCCTCGCCCTGTCCCTAGATTAGATCCCCGGCCTTGTCCTTCGACCGGAGCGGTTCCTTGATTATCCACGCCTTCCACACGAGTGTTACCTGGGTCGTCCGCCATTCCTGCAAAAGAAAAAATGAGAATTGTTCCCGAGGCCCCACGGTGGGCGCCAAATTGTTGAGGTTCGATTTCAATAATAATCGGAGCCCCGAGAACTACAGATAATTTTGCAAGAAGAGACGAACAATGAAAAAATACAAGAAGTGTTTAATGAATATTTGCTAGCTAATTACTGAATGCTTTGAAGATAATCCGAATAGTCCCCCTGTGATACAATTTCGGGGGTTATTTATAGGGATCTTGATAGACCTAGGGTTTCCGCGCCGTCACCAACGATCTGGGATTGAGTCCACGATTATCGGGGTAGTCGGTTGAACGTAAAATGTGGCAGCTCCGATTTTCTCGTGTGATGGACGTCTGTCTTCCCGTTGAGGTATTCGAAGGAGCGAGGCGCGCTGTTGTTTCTTCGAGCTCCCTCCTCTATTAAGACCGAATCACTTCGAGCTATGGCGAGGTGGATTCAGACCCCTTCCGATGTTATTCGAACTGCTTCTGGCGCTCGAACCGCTCATTGCTTGCTTTTGCCCAATTTGGATCGAATACACTCCCGGTGTTTGGGCCGGTAATGGGCCTGGCTCATGGTCTGGGCCTACTCCCAAGCTTTGGTCGGGTCGAATCGAGTTCGGACCTCCAACACACACTATAATGATCAATTATACACACTACAATGAAAGTTCATAGTTTATTCAGGAAGATGCTATAATGTACTCATATATATACATATAGAGAGAGAGAGAGAGAAAGAGAGAGTAGTGATCAGGTGAGAATTAGCTTTAGTATGAGAAATAAAAATAAAATCTCAGTCTTTGATCTTGTCATTTCAATGATCAAGATGTATTTAATTCTGTGTGCAGTTTTGGCATATTATCCTGCATTAAAAGGGCAATATAATAATTATATACAATGAATGATAATTTTAAAGCCTGCATTTTAACTAAGATTTTGTTCATTTTAAGGACAATATTCTGCATTAACATTACATTGCGAAATAAAATGTTCTATATCTCTACTTACGATATTTTATCTTCAATATTGTGCATTTTATCTTAGCAATCATGCATTTTATCTAAGAAAATATGCATTATATCTCATTACGAAAAAAAATTTATCTCTCTAATAAGAAAATATTGTATGTATCAAAATCTGGATATCTATATCTAATCTGATATGGAAATATTATTATAAATAATAAAGATTATTTGATTTTTAAAATTGAAATATGTATATCCTTAATTTATTTGAATATTCTAACCATATCTACTCAAAAGAATCATAATCTTATTTGTGCACCACCAAAATAATTGAAGTTTATATTAAAAGTTAACGTGTAAATTTTGAATTTAATCTGAGTCGTGACGATCATTCATATGTCAAAATAAACAACAAAATAATTTGAATCTCACTATGTTACATAAATAAAATGTATGTTGATGTAATTTATCTTAAAATAAGTTTATTATATATTATATATATATATATATATATATATATATATCAATATGCATTCTAATATTATTGCATTGCATAAAATAAAAAATTATATTCTCACCTTATTTTATCTTAAAATTTATTAATTTTATTTTAAAATTATTCATTATATATCTATATAATATGCATTTTCTGAAGGAATATAGTGTATTTTATGCATCATATTGTGCATTTTAAGTACAAATTCATGCATTTTAGGTATATTTTCGTGCATTTTACAAAAATCAATATGTTGTTACAAGATTTATATATAGAATCACTATTTTTTTCATTAAGGCTTTCGTCCTCTAAATTATCCAATAAGGATTTTGTTTGAAAGATAATTAAATTATCTTTAATTTGATATATAATACATGAAAAATGAATTTAAATTGAGTGAGTTATGATCATTTAAAGTTTTTAGAATTTTAATTAGAGGATAGAGAAAATTTTTACAAAATTATCTTTAAAGTCGAAGAATGCACAATATACTACAAAAATGAACACGGAAATTTTTAAATCTTGAGCGTTGATATGCACAGATAGAGGGCTTGGATTTATTCTCATTTCTCATACTAAAAAATATTCTCATTATTCATGTCTAAATATGAGTTCATTAATGAATATATATATATATATATATATA
>JAPKLW010000623.1:341408-387181 GCA_026898455.1 Plectranthus barbatus | reverse complement strand
GAAGAACTGCTAAGATAAAATGCATGTCACGTGTAACATCAAAATTCGAATCGAAATTATTTTATAATGATTCGCAATTGGGATAAAATGAAGTATAACTAAGATAAAATGAAGTATATAATACATAAAATGAACAAAACACAACTTTTGCGCCCTGTACGTTCGTAATGACTATGTTGCCCTTTAATGAAGTAAAATGAGGATAAAATGCCGCGTTTTTTATTAAAGCTCTTATGTAATCTGGATCGTTGAGGTTATCAAATCTATGAACGATATTTATTCTCATTTCTCATGATAAGGACTATTCTCACCAGATCAGCCCCCTATATATATATACGTGTGTGCATTCATGGTAGAACCCCTATATGTGATTGAACTAAAACTTAATCTTGTTCGTTGATCTTACAAACATACGGTTTTGATTTCATTTCTTACGTATCATTGTTCTTTGTTTTTTAAATCATTGAAAGGGCATAAGTGTCCTAAAATATTTTAATTAAAGATAGAAGGGATTTAATCACAAATTTTTCGGCGATTGGTTGCCGCATCAATTGCCCACGATCCAATAACTTCTAAATTCATTCACCTACCAATTTTAATACACTTAATTCATTTTTTATCTTTTTACTCGCTCATTGAAAGCATATAGGTGAAAAAATAGGTCTTTTTGTTCTTCTTCCATCGACGGCGATTTCTGGACTCTTTTCGATACAAGTTTTTCAGTGACGACGTTAATTATAAAAGGCTATATAGACATTTCCCAACGTCGGCGTTTAGTGTCTAAGGTGTAAACGTACGGCGAGTATTGGGTAATAATTTATTTTTTAATTTCTGGTATTTCTTTCGTTTTTTATTTTTATTTTTTTATTTGAAAATTGTTTTAGGGTTTTTAATTAAAAGGAATCAATGGGTCCGAAGAAGAATACAGTTAACAAGGCGTCAACTTCAGGTATTTAAACTTGAATTTTTTCTAAATTTTGTTTTGGTTTTTTTTTTCCAGGTTTTTTGCCGTTTTTTTAAAATTATGTTGCCTCATTGTTTAAGAAAAAATAGATCATCGTTCTGTAAATTGAAATATTGTTTTATAACGTTTGTTTGTACTCTATCATTTATTTGCTTTTTTTTGTTTGTTATGGAATATTTAGTTAACTGAAATTATAATGTGTAGTTTTTTAGATATAAAATATTATTTGTACACTTAATTTTTGTATTGGTTAATTGATGTATTATTGTTGGTGGAAAATACAGTAGCACGTTTATATAGTATCAATCTGTTTGAATTTATTATCAACTACATTACTAGTTGATTTTATTTTCTTTTTTGACTTCCGACCAAGTGAATCTACATCGGTTGGGTTAACATCTGTATGTCATGTACGTTTTGTACATGCACAAAATTTTTATATATGAAGATATTGTAACACCATTAAATATATCATAAATGTTCATTTATGCATGAAAGAATAATAAGTTAAAACAATATACGATGATTTAATTATCAAATTTCCAAGAGACAAACAACTATTCCAACATTTGTAATTTCTTTTTTTACAAATGTATTGCTAATAAAACAGGCAAAAGAAAACACAATGACATTATTCTAATTAAACAATGATATCAAAACAAAAATATAAAAACAATGTAAAATATTATGTTACTAATAATAATAATGAAAAAATTAATTAAACAAAATGATACATAATATTTAAAAACAATGCTATTGTAATATCCTAGAAATAAATCAAAGCCAAAATTGTAAAATAAATTTATTTTTTTCTACAAGATGAAGAGGAATTTGAGTAGAGAAATGTTCAAGGAGGCAAGGAAATAAATGAAAGATCTAACCTAAGATTTCACACGTGCTATAACCTACACTATGGCTGGAATTTGAGAAGAAAAGTGGCGTGGAAGTGATCAAAGAAGGAGCAGGGAAATATGCCTAAGACTCACCTAAAAACATTTCCAATCACATGCTATCTTTATAGCTTTTCAAATTGGAGAAGGAGTTTGGAAAATTCAAAGGGAGAAGGAGTTTGGAAAATTCAAAGGAGGAATAAAATTAATTACAGGAGATATCACCGAAGATTTTTCACATGCCTAGCCTACCACAAAGTTTAAGAGAAGTCGACAAAGACTTGAAGGAGTTCAGCTCTGCCATCTCTATTTAATCCCTGCCCTAAAACCCTTCCAACTGCACCTGTTCATCACCTATATCCGGCCATTTTACGACAAATCTTTGACGTGCTACCCCCACCCACACGAAGCCTGTACTAGGGAGAATACACAGAAACTGAGAACGCTCGTTTTCATCGTGAAACGAAGGAGTTATCACCGCTCAAAGTTTTTGCGATGGTAAGTCGGAGTTTCCGCAACAATATTCATAACTCATAAGTTTGACGACGAATCTTATATTTGTTTACATAATCGTGTTCCTTGTGAAATTAGGAACATTTTGATACCAACCCCCGACCGACCCATCCAACGGAGCGCCGCCACCGCCGCCGTGAAAGAATCAGCGAGGTGAGCTTCGTGCCCTCTTTTTCCAGCTGATATTTCGTTTTTCGGTGAGTTGTAATGCATTTCATGGTCATGGGTTGATATAGAGTCGGATAGTATAGAGGTCGGGGGTCGGAGGGGACTGGTTTCGACGGAAAAGCTCGTGCATGACGAGCGAACTCCGGCCGCGCACAACTTTCTGTTGAACACCGCCCGCGTCGATCGACCCTGAGGCTGTCGGTCGACGTGCCTGTGTCGATCGACATCACTGTTGTCGATCGACAGGGCTGACGTCGATCGATGCAGACGACGTTTCCAACCTTATTTCGCGTATTTTGCCCGTTTTGATCCAATTTGATTTATTTTCGATGCATGAACTTATATATGTCTATTATTATGTTTCATGCACATGTTTATGCAAAAAGAATTAATTTCCAACGTTGGATTTTGATTATGTTAAATAATGTACGGTTAATTGCATATTTAATATAACTTGTTAAATCATGCAATTTGATAAACTATAATTAAGTTTATTATTGCTGAATTTCATACATGCTTTGATATACGAGGAAAGCAATTCCGAATTGTCGGGTTGTCAGTCCAATCCAGTCATTAGAGCCAAAGAAACCTGGAATCCAATTACGTTAACTAGATACTAATTATTAATACTCCCTCTATCCCATTGAAGTAGTCTCATTTCCCATTTTTGTTTGCCCCATAAAATAGTCCCATTTTCTTAAAATGGCAAACTTTTTCACACTCACCAATAAAATATTAATTTCACTACACTCACAACTCTTAATCTCCGTGCCGAAAAGAAATGGGACTACTCTAATGGGACGGAGGGAGTAGTTAGAATAGAAATTCTAACACTTTTTATGCCGTATTGATGTTTGAAGGAATTACAAGGAATCACTAACGCTCATCAACGCTATAAATTTATCTCGAACTCGTAAGCTCTTGAAAGGTGGGGACTATTTCGGTAAAAATCCGAAAATTCCCTTTTTGAGCTGTAAGCTCATATTTCTAAAATGTGTAACAAAATGTTATTGTTTCAAACTGATTGTCTATGCCAAATATTTTTGTGATGTTATATCTGTACCTCTGGTTGATTAAACTCCTGGAGAGATAATTAATGAGGTATGAACCGGGCACCAAGGCTCGCTCTAAACCTTATTAATATTAAAGAGGATTGCTATCCTATGAATGTCGAGCCACTAGCTCCGTAATTCTCAGGTCCCTCAGCTGGAGTGTTGACACCTCACGGTGTGATAAGGAGAGGTACGGGGTACCTTTAAAATCGATCGGGTCTCACAGGTATGCCCTGAGATTAGTGCACTAATTGATGACAGTGATAGTAGATTGCACCATTCCCAGTTGTTTATCGTAACGCAGAAGTAGGCCATCTTCCAGTTACAAAATGGTAAAACAGATATGATTTCATACTATAAAATTTGCCTGCAGGGAAAATATAAATATTTTAGGTAATCACGGTATTTTCAACAAAACCCGTGAATTACCGGTGTGTGTGGCATAGCTTTCATACTTCTAAATATACGTTTTCGGGCATGTTTCCACAATGTACATTAGTACTCAGCCCCTCGCATTATTTCTAAAATGTGTAGGTTAAAAAGGCCAGAGCAAAGAAGAGGAGGTGTGAAGGCGTTGAAGCGGTGGTTATCTGGTACAAATAAGAGCAAGATCTTGAGATATGCATCTTCATATGCATATCTCCTCTACGTAACTTTCTGCTGCAATGAACCTCTGAAAATTATAAATTTCTTTCCCTCTTGTTAAATTTGTGAATTTACCCTAATTATGTAATAACTTCTTGGAAATTGTTTCTTTCTGTTGTATTATTACTATTGTATGAATACGTTGGGTTGTAACTGTTTAATTTATACAACCAAATGAAGCTTTCTTGTTAAATTGACCAACGCCACTGTAGCATTCCCAGACAATTCAGAAGTGAAAATCAGGGCGCTACAGAAGTGGTATCAGAGCTCTCGTTTTCTTGCGCTCTGGTATCTAAGACTTCTTTTGATTCAGAAGTTGATTGATAAAAGGTAATCACTTCGCACGTCGCACTCCTTTCTCACCGGCTTAACCTACAAGGTAACATTTTGACTAACCGCTCGCAAAACATTTTGATAATGCATGATGTTATCACAATTCCACCTGAAACATGGTAAACGAATTGAACTTTTGAGTTCATTCGATCGATTGTTGAAAATATTGCAAGAGAAAGTACTATCATCCGACTTAGAATTTATAATTTTGCTAAGGCTAGTGATTGATATGTTGTTTAAGCTTAGCATTGGAGTTTATTTCCGCTAGTGCTATATACGAATTAATTATTCAGTGTTGATTCTATTCCGCTAAACATTCTCATGCAACGTGATCATAAGAGGTTTATTGCTAAAAGAATACATCATTGCAAATTATCAATATAAAAGTCACGTTTTAGTGTGCAAGCAGTGTCAATTATGTATTATTATTTGAGATAATATAGAGTATGATTTGAGCTTACTAATTCCAAACATGTAATGATAGTCTCCTATGCTAGATTGGGATAAACCAAGTTTTGGCTAATGACTGGGTCAAACAGCTCGCGGAGAGTTATTTTATGTTACAGGTTGGTCGTCTTGGGAGGACTCATCGTTCTTCCATCGGATGTATATTCATCAGTTTGACTCGTGGCGCAGAATCTACGAGTCGGTATGGTTATATGTACAGAGAGCACACGGCGAGACTGGCAGTTACCGTCAGACTCGAGTGGAGTTAGTACGTCAGCACAAGGATCTCAACGACCCTCGGCATAGTGTATCGGAGGACTATAGCACCACCGAGACACGTAGTGGGATGACTCAGACGTCGAGCCAACCTCGACAGAGTCATGGGACGGGTGACATGCATCATATTTACTGCTTTGATTTGTACTGACAGTCTACTTGATATGATAGATGGATCCTTACGACGACAGAGTTATGCACTTTTGGGCTCACCCTCGTTTCACTGAGGAGGGACTAGCCCTTACGCTGATGGCGTACCTCTCAGAGTAGGAGACAGTGGAGCCTTTAGGAGTTGGGGGATACGAGGCGATGGATCGGGTCGTGGAGTTAGTACCAGATCGATGGACCCTATGGGTCCGACAGACAGCCTTCTTTTATTGCTATAAGAGGGCACATACCAGAGAGTGGATCAGGATTTTCCAACCCTTCATAGACGAGCTGATTGGCCAGATACTTAGTACAGGCAGCCCACCTCCTGGGCCATTGATCGATATCCCGACACCCCTGGTGTTAGATCCACTGCCATTTCAGGTGAGGGCACCTGTTCTACCACCACAACTGTCGTTGGGACCATTCCCACCCCTACCATACCCAGAGCTACTACTGCCACACCCCTTTGATGGGCCACTTGACGTTATTCCCCACCCAGTACAGGCACCCGACCTGTACGCCTTTGCTGATCTCATGGGTGAGCCTCCAGTGTCGGAGCACGTAACAACACCGATTGCACCATATCCGTGGAGGTGGATCGGGTGATTCCATATCCAGTTGCAGAGCCTGATGATGCTGCCTCAACATATTACCCCAGTTATTATGAGGGACAGGGAGTTGACAGGGTAGTTTATGCACCCATGGGGGACGAGGAGGATGATTACCCTGTGGATTAGTTATATTGATGACGGGAACAATATGATTATCGCGGATGTCTGTATATATATGGATACACTCTGACGATGCTAATTATTTAGACTTTTGTAGGTAAGCTAGTGACTGGGACACCTATCGTATTGGGACAAATCACACTTTTCCCTTATGTGCTCTCCCAGATCGGACTTTGATTGGCGCTATTATCGGATTATCGTCATCGAGTTTGATGCTTTCATTGAACCACTCACTGTTCTTAGCCTAACTGACTAATTATACTAATTATTAGTATTTTGGTTTGATGAGTTCTTGTGTTTAATTTCTGTTATATGTGCTATTATAACTATTTGATGTTACTTACTTGAGACACGTATAACCTAGGTTATGATTATAATAAAATAGTACTTAACCTAAGTTATACGTGTCTCAGACAAGTAACATCAAACAGTTATAATAGCACATATAACAGAAATAGAACACAAGAACTCATCAAACCAAAATACTAATAATCAGTATAATTAGTCAGTTAGGCTAAGAACAGTGACTGGTTCCACGAAAGCATCAGACTCGATGACGACAATCCGATGATAGCGTCAATCGAAGTCCAATCTGGGAGAGCACATAAGGGAAAAGTGTGCTTTGTCCCAATACGATAGGTGTCCCAGTCACTAGCTTACCTACAAAAGTCTAAATAAGTAAGCATCGTCAGAGTGTATCCATATATATACAGACATCCGCGATAATCATACTGTTCCTGTCATCAATATAATTAATCCACGGGGTAATCAACCTCCTCGTCCCCCATGGTTGCGTAAACTACCCCGTCAACTCCCAGTCCCTCATAATAACCGGGGTAATATGTTGAGGCAACATCATCAGGCTCTGCAATTGGATATGGAATCACCTGATCCACCTCCTGCTCCCACGGATATGGTGCAATCGGTGCCTGTAGTGCTGGTACGTGCTCCGGCACTGGAGGCTCACCCACGAGATCAGCAAAGGTGTACAGGTCGGGTGCCTGTACTGGGTGGGGAATAGCGTCAAGTGGCCCATCGAAGGGGTGCGGCGGTAGTAGCTCTAGGTATGGTAGGGGTGAAAATGGTCCCAACGGCAGTTGTGGTGGTAGAACAGGTGCCCTCACCTGAAACGGCAATGGATCTAACACCAGCGGTGTCGGGATATCGATCAATGGCCCAGGAGGTGGGCTGCCTGTACTAAGTATCTGGCCAATCAGCTCGTCTATGAAGGGTCGGAACATCCTGATCCACTCTCTGGTATGTGCCCTCTTATAGCAATAAAAAAAGGCAGTCTGTCGGACCCATAGGGTCCATCGATCTGGTACTAACTCCACGACCCGATCCATCGCCTTGTATCCCCCAACTCCTAAAGGCTCCACTGTCTCCCACTCTGAGAGGTACGCCATCAGCGTAAGGGCTAGTCCCTCCTCAGTGAAACGAGGGTGAGCCTGAAAGTGCATAACTCTGGCGTCGTAAGGATCCATCTGTCATATCAAGTAGACTGTCAGTACTAATCAAATCAAAGCAGTAAATATGATGCATGTCACCCGTCCCATGACTCTGTCGAGGTTGGCTCGACGTCTGAGTCATCCCACTATGTGTCTCGGTGGCGCTATAGTCGTCCGATACACTATGCTGAGGGTCGTTGAGATCCTCGTGCTGACGTACTAACTCCATTCGAGTCTGACGGTAACTGTCAGTCTCGCCGCGTGCTCTCTGTACATATAACCATACCGACTCGTAGATTCTGCGCCACGAGTCAAACTGACGACTATACATCCGATGGAAGAACGATGAGTCCTCCCAAGACGACCAACCTGTAACATAAAACAACTCTCCGCGAGCTGTTTGACCCAGTCAGTAGTCAAAATCTGATTTATCCCAATCTAGCCTAGGAGGCTATCATTACATGTTTGGAATTAGTAAGCTCAAATCATACTCTATATTATCTCAAATAATAACACATAATTGACACTGCTTGCGCATTAAAACGTGACTTTTATATTGATAATTTGCAATGATGTATTCTTTTAGCAATAAATCTTTTATGATCACGTTACATGAGAATGTTTAGCGGAGTAGAATCAACACTGAATAATTAATTCGTATATAGCAC
Source organism: Plectranthus barbatus (assembly GCA_026898455.1). NCBI lineage: Eukaryota > Viridiplantae > Streptophyta > Magnoliopsida > Lamiales > Lamiaceae > Plectranthus > Plectranthus barbatus. The sequence goes on along the minus strand of JAPKLW010000623.1, from coordinate 378,896 downwards.
TAGCGGAAATAAACTCCAACGATAAGCTTAAACAACATATCAATCACTAGCCTTAGCAAAATTGTAAATGCTAAGCCGGATGACAGTACATTTCTCTTGCAATATTTTCAACAATCGATCGAATGAACTCAAAAGTTCAATTTCGTTTACCATGTTTCAGGTGGAATTGTGATAACATCATGCATTATCAAAATGTTTTGCAAGCAGTTAGTCAAAATGTTACCTTGTAGGTTAAGCCGGTAAGAAATGAGTGTGACGCGCGAAGTGATTACTTTTTATCGATCAACTTCCAAATCAAAAGTAGTCTTAGATACCAGAGCGCAAGAAAACGAGAGCTTTAATACCACTTCTGTAGCGCCCCGATCTTCCCTTCTAAATTGTCTGGGAACGCTACAGTGGCGTTGGTCAATTTAACAAGAAAGTTCCATTTGGTTGTATGAATTAAACAGTTACAACGCAACGCATTCATACAATAGTAATAATACAACAGAAAGAAACAATTTGCAAGAAGTTATTACATAATTAGGGTAAATTCTCAAATTTAACAAGAGGGAAAGAAATTTATAATTTTCAGAGGTTCATTGCAGCGGAAAGTTACGTAGAGGAGATAAGGATCTTGCTCTTATTTGTACCAGATAACCACCGCTTCAGCGCATTCACACCTCCTCTTATTCGCTCAAGCATTTTTAACCCACACATTTTAGAAATAATGTGAGGGGCTAAGTACTAATGTACCCTTTGGAAACAGGCCCGAAAATGTACATTTATAAGTATGAAAGCTATGCCACACACACTGGTAATTCATGGGTTTTGTTGAAAATACCGTGATTACCTAAAACATTTATATTTTCTCTGCAAGCAAATTTTATAGTATGAAATCATATATGTTTTACTGTTTTGTAACTGGAAGATGACCTACTTCCGAGTTAAGATAAATAGCTGGACTGGACTGACAACCCAACGATTCAGACATGCTTTCCTCGTATATCAAGGCATGTATGAAATTCAACAATAATAAACTCAGTTACAGTTTATCAAATTGCATGATTTAACAAGTTATATTAAATATGCAATTAACCGTACATTATTTAACATAATCAAAATCCGACGTTGGAAATTAATTCTTTTTGCATAAACACGTGCATGAAACATAATAATAGACATATATAAGTTCATGCATAAAAAATAGATCGAATCAAATAAAAAATGGACAAAATACGCGAAATAGGGTTGGAAACGTCGTCTGCATCGATTGATGGCCACGGCGTCGATCGACGTCGGCTCACTGCTATCGATCGACACAGGCACGTCGACTGACAGCCTCAACGTCGATCGATGCGGGTGTTGTTCAGCAGCAGGTTGTGCGCGGCCGAAGTTCTCGCGTCATGCACGAGCTTTTCCGGCGAAACCAATCCCCTCCGACCCCCTACCCCTATACGATCCGACTCTATATCAACCCATGACCATGAAATGCATTACAACTCGCCGAAAAAACGAAATATCAGCTGGAAAAAGAGGGGACGAAGCTCACTTCGCTGATTCTTTCACGGCGGCGGCAGCGGCGCTCCGATGGATGGGTCGGCCGGGGGTTAGTATCAAAATGTTCCTAATTTCACGAGGAACACGATTATGTAAACAAATATAAGATTCGTCGTTAAACTTATGCGTTATGAATATTGCTGCAGAAACTCCAACTTACCGTCGCAACAACTTTGAGCGGTGATAACTCCTTCATTTTACGACGAAAACGAGCGTTCTCGGTTTCTGTGTATTCTCCCTAGTACAGGCTTCGTGTGGGTGGGGGTAGCACATCAAAGATTTGTCGTAAAGTGGCCGGAAATTGAGGATGAACAGGTGCAGTTGGAAGGGTTTTGGGGCAGGGATTAAATAGAGATGGCAGAGCTGAACTCCTTCAAGTCTTGGTAAACTTCTCTTAAATTTTGTTGTAGGCTAGGCATGTGAAAATTCTTATTTGATATCTCATGTAATTAATTTCATTCCTCCTTTGAATTTTCCACACTCCTTCTCCAATTTTAAAAGCTATAAAGATAGCATGTGATTGGAAATATTTTTAGGTGAATCTTAGGCATATTTCACTGCTCCTTCTTTGATCACTTCCACGCCACTTTTCTTCTCAAATTCCAGCCATAGTGTAGGTTATAGCACATGTGAAATCTTAGGTTAGATCTTTCATTTATTTCCTTGCCTCCTTGAACATTTCTCTACTCAAATTCCTCTTCAACTTGTAGAAAAAAATAAATTTATTTAACAATTTTGGCTTTGATTTATTTCAAGGATAACTTAATGGTGTTACAATATCTTAATATATAAAATTTTGTGCATGCACAAAACATACACGACATATAGATGTTAACCCAACCAATGTAGGTTCACCTGGTCGGAAGTCAAAAAAGAAAATAATATCAACTAGTAATGTAGTTGATAATAAATCACGTCGGGAGTTATTTTCAAAGAGAAATCTAGAAACATTGATTTCAGCAATGAGTACCTTTAATGATAAGCAAGTAAAAGCGATCAATGAAATGAGATTCGGTGGGTTAGGACGTATTAATGTTAAGGAAATTCCAACGAAACTCGCCATTTGGTTGCTTGAAAACTTTGAAGTTGTAACATGTAGCATAGTTTTCCATGATAACATGAGGCTTTATATTAGTCCAGAAGATGTTTTTTTTACTTTAGGAATTTCGAATGGAAAAACTATGATCTCCGCTATGTCATCTATTAGAGCATAACTTTCCTGTCTTGATTTCCTTTTCATCATAGTTTTTGTGAGCTACAGTAATATTATATCCTTTAATTGGGTGGATGAACCCTATAATTGAATTTATAAAATTAATTAAATTGATAATAAATCAAAATTATAAATAATATAGAAAAAATAAATAATTAACAAAACAAAAATTTATTAAAAAACATGAAAATATATAGTGTACCTCACAGAAGCTCACCATATAGTGGGCAACAGCATATCATTTATCTCTTTATATATATAGAGAGAGAGATAGTGGTGATCATATGAGAAATGTTGTTAGTATGAGAAATGAGAATGAACAATGAACTAAATTTAAGATAAAATTAACAAAATTTAAGATAAAAGTTAACAATTTTTTCGATAAAATGATTACTAAAAATACAATGAAGGAACAAAGTTGAAAATGAAGAATATTGAAGATAAATTGAAAACAAGTTTTAATGCATGATTTTGATGTTAAGATGAAGATTTTTGAAATGCAAGATTTCGATGTTAAAAATGCAATATTTAAATGTTAAAAGGTAGTATTCTCATTTCCCATACTACATTAGTTAGTATGAGGAATGAGAATACTACATTTTAACACTAGTTAGTATTCTCATTTCTCATGTTAAAAGGTAGTATTCTCACCTAATCACTAGTTAGTATGAGAAATGAGAATACTACATTTTAACATCAAAATACTGTATTTTTTACATCGAAATCTTGCATTTCAAAAATCTTCATCTTAACATCAAAATCATGCATTAAAACTTGTTTTCATTTATCTTCAATATTCTTCATTTTTAACTTTGATTTCCTTCATTGTATTTTTAGTTATCATTTTATCGAAAAAATTGTTCACTTTTATCTTAAATTTTGTTCATTTTATCTTAAATTTAGTTCATTTCTCATATTAACAACATTTCTCATATGATCTTTGGATGCAAATGAACAAATTCATGAAGGAAAGTCACTAGTCCAAATGCAAACTCATTACAAGAAGCTTCATAAAGGGCTAAAGCATGAGCAATATTGTTTGCTTCTTTAAATTCTTCTCGGAGGACTTTGCTAGGTTCTTCAATTACAAGGATTTAAAAGATTTTATGAAGCTCCAAATTTTATTTTATTTTCACACTGAGTTAATAAAATCACATGAGAGAATGGCATAAGTGGTCGAAGCTCAAACTTTTATGCAAAAATTACAAATACATATTATGGGAAGATGGTGCCTTTGAAGGTTTAACTCAGCCGAAAGAAAATCTCTCACAGCTCTCCAAGCAAAAATTTTGATTTTAGGTGGAATATTAGCATTCCAATCTTTTTGGATATGCAACTATGGTTCTCTAGAGAGAGAAAATATCCTCTATCCACCCATTATCGTTGAACTTCTAATGGAGGGAGTCTTCACATGAGTGATCTATTGCCACCCATTAACATTGAACTTCCAATAGAGGGAGTCTTCACTTGACTGATCTGTTGCAATCGTTTGGATGGATGAGATGGTAATAGGCCAAAACAAACTTTTGAGGGAATCCTCCTTCCATGTTCTTTTATCTGTCACTAAATTTGCAATCTTAATGTTGGTGAGGTATGTGATTCTCGGCATTGCTAGACCTAGTTCCCACTCCGTAATATACGAGTCTTTGAGGGCGTTGATTATTCTTCCATTTTCAATCATCCATCTCTTTTTTTGCACAATATATTTGCACCATAGAAGAGATTTTTGGTTTTGTTTCAGGTTCTGGAAGTTAGGTTTTGGAAGTTAGGTTTTTTGGAAGTGTTTTGCTTTCGTTGCTTTGGCCAGAAGAGTTTGATGATTTTTCTAAACTCTCCAGAGTTGTTTTGCAAGTAAGGCTTTGTTAAAGCTTTTCCGATTCTTAAAGTTGATTCCTCCTCTATCCTTTGTTTGACATAATGTTTCCCATCTTATCCCGTATAGAGGTTGTTTTGAATTTGCGCTTCCCCACCAAAATATGTTGCATGCTCAATCGATATCTTTGCAAATGGATTTAAGAACTCTGAAACAAGCCATTGTATAGGTTGGAATAGCTCAAATAACAATTTTAAGAAGAATTTTCTTGCCTCCCACTGAAAGTAGATTATTTTTTCATGAAACAAGTCTTTTGATGACTGTCTCTGAGATAACCAACTGGAGGCTTCTGTTTTTTATGGAAAGAGTTAGCAAGCCCACGTAGATTGTGCGTCCTTAATTTCCATGATGTTAGCAACGTTCTCCCTATCTTCCTTTAAGATTGATGGACTAAAAGGGATTGCAGATGAAACAGGAAACTAGAACACATCCGAAAAAGACATGGCAGTGGTGACTAAAAATCATTTAAACAAACTTTATACAAGCTCCAATCCTAAAAAAGGAATATTGAAGAGATCACCCTACATATTAATATAAGACTCACAAAAGAAGATCAAGATCCTCTTGACAAGAACTTCACCAGAGAGAAAATTATCACGATTGTTTTTTCACTTCACCTCTCGAAAGTCCCAGGCCCAGACCGTCTTCGAGGAAGGTTCTTTTAAAAGTTATGGCTCATCATAGGAGATGATGTAAATACTGTGATTCTTAAGTTTCTTCACACAAAAAAAAAACCCACAAAGTTGGATTTCTTATTCCAAAAGCAAGTAATATCACAAGCATGAAAATAAAGCAATAAATTACGCAAGAATTTATCGAGGTTCAGACAATTGTCCTACGTCCTCTCTTCAAGCAGTAACCCAAAATATACTAGCCTTAGGATTACAAACTCTCCTCACGATCTATCACAAGTTGGTGAATGTCCGTGTCCACCAGTCCACTTGCGCACTCATCTAAGGTCCCGTTCTCCTTCGGCACTCAGATCGGGAGTGTGGGCACACCATGCAGCTTCCTCCTCCAGAAGTTGGGAGCTTTTAAGTTCTTCCCAAAATTCTTCAAACTTGTGGCAGAAGCCAGTGATAGTTACAGCTTGGAGATAACTGCAACTGTTGTGATCTTTCTTGGAAAGAAATAGCACCAAAAGAAAAACTCAAGATGAGAAGTTTAGAGTCTCATGTTCAGAGATAGAATACGGTAAGCTATGGAGACTAGCCTCGATCAGGAAAGAAGAACTCTTGAAGTCGCTGTTTGGAAATGACGGTTACAACATGATCAATTTTTTTTGTGCTCAGTCGCTACTTTGTCCTTTGTTGTTCAACTTGTAAGTTGTAGGTCATAATTTCATAACGCGTAACCCTTCGTCTGAGATTGTTTTGTCTATATATAGACGAAATAGGTAAAGGTTTGGTGAAAGAGCTGTTTAGAGATAATTCAAATTTTGAACTATCCGTTGGGTCTCTGATTGGTGACATGTTGCCTTTTCTGCTCTAGCGCACCTGCTACGTCCTTTTCTAACACAAAATGTCGGCATCCTGCTGCGTGTCAGAACGGCTTGGCAGTTAGAGGAATACTAAATTGGGCGTTTGAACTTTAGACTTTAATGAATTTCCTTTTCCTTAAGTCTAGCTCTTGAGATTCCTCATGCATGTTTTTGTCTCTACGCGTGAGAAGAAACTTGACTTGATAAACAAGTGATTGTCCATGCTGGTGAGAGCAACCAATTATCTGAATGGTCTGCATCAAGCTGAAGTGGTCGTCAGTTTGTCGCTTGAATCTTTGTTTCTTCTTATCTTCACGATGATCAAACTGATGGTTTCGATCACAAGCCCAGTTTGTCGTATCAGCTTTTACAATTCGATAAATATCCTAAGTGGATATTACAAGTTTGTACAACTAAGCTAATCTAGAGACACTTCCTAAGGTGGTTTTTATACACGTTTGACACATCAAAACATAAAAAATAAAGAAATCTCTATCCTAAATTCCCGACACGAAGTTAAATTAAAATAAAGAAAATAAGTGTTAATATAAATCACATACATATTATAAATAATAAGTAAATCTATGATGTATAGGTAAACTTTTCAACAAATTCATTTTGTTTTATGAACTTCTATTTCTAAATAGGCTTCCCTCATAAGACATCAATCGAGAGAGAGTAAGAAAGTAGATCTTGCTAAGGAAAAATTACACATCACCTGTAACACCCACTCCCTACCATAACCTGGAAGGTTGTTGACAGGGGGACTAGAACCCACGACCTACCCTTTAACACCAAACTCTAAGGAGTTGGTGTCATCCACTAAGCTGCAACACCATAGAGTTTGGTGTTAAAGGGCAGATCGTGGGTTCGAGTCCCCCTGTCAACAACCTTCCAGGTTATGATAGGGAGCTATAATTGGAGATGTGGTTGGGGTGCATCGGACTGCAGGCCCTGACATCAGACTCTGTGTGAGTGGGTGTTACATCACCCTTTATGATCCTTAGAAAACTAAAAAATTGGATAAAATTGAAAAAAAGAATGTTGAGTTTCCTTCTAAAACTCGTGGAATTCAAGTAAAAATATTTTTCCTTCCATTCCCCATGATCATTTACTAAAGAATGGGTCTTTTATATCACTATAGCCTTTCTCTATTCTATCACCATGTTGTCGCCAGCTCTGGAATGAAAATACTTGACTAGAAGGATCAATGCATTTGTGGCAAACGACACTAGAAAAGTCATGATTATGTATGATTATGTGTGTTGTGGTAGGGGATAGTAGGATCCTGTTGTAAAAGGAATTAACGATTGAGCTCCGAGTGAGTTCGAGACATTAAAGTCTATGTTTGGTATTTAATGTATTCTAATTTGACGTAAGAGCAAGACATTTTCTTCTAGAAGGTGGCTCTGTAATATACATTGCAGGATGACGACCTCCGAAACACCTTATTGGACTCCTTCGAAGTGGGCCAAATCGATTGTCATCTGAACGAGCTTGGTACTTCGGAGCGGATTGATAACCCTTGCTCGTGGTCCTTCGAGGGTCGTTAGTGCTTTGAGGAAGACAACTCAAGAGTACTTCCGTGACTGACTTATGGTCTCCCAAGATGGGGAACTCCATTGGTTGATCCAAGAGAGGTGCATAATCTTGGCATAGACCGTCACGATGAGTTGGACTTTGTTCGTTCTTAGGTTAAATTAATTTTGGACCTTAACAATTATCATATAATAATAATTTGCACATGTTAAAAATTCATGTTGTTCACCAAAAATATCAAATTTAATATTATTTTAATATAAATAATTAAAATTCTTACGCATCGCATGGCTGCAATTCTAGTATTTGTTATATTTTAACCTTTACCCAAACTTTAACAACCCCGTTATTGTTTTTCCTAAAATTACTCAAGGGTAAAATCTATAACTATACTTAAAGAGTTCCAAATTTTCCAGTTCAAATTCTTGAAAATCGTTTACATGTTAAATTAAAAATATTGAATAAAATCACAACTTTCTTGCAACTATTAATTAAAGGGTGATTACACTTCCAATTATCAAAGTTTTATTTATTGTGTCCATTCACACCATGTTCCAATAACTACGTTCTCTTATTAATAGATATAATACTAATTTTATTTGGATAAAAATGAAAATATAAAAATAATTATATTCTCATATATTAAAATCTTAAAATATAAAGCATATTACCATGCAGCACACGAATATAATTCTAATTATTATAAAAAAAAATAACTTCTATAGAAATCAGACCATGTAATTAGGCCATCTTAAAATAATAAGGTGAGCAAAATAATAATTGGGAGATGGAAGTATAAACTATCAATATTATATTGCTATTATTATCATAAATATTAATATTCACAATAATTTATTTTAAAGCAAGTCAAGTTTTACCAACCTTGTCCGGTTTGAACCACGAATGCCATATCGTCCTGTTTCCTGAAACATAAAACTCAGAGAGAGAGAGAGAACTCATGAGAACTCGTATAGCATGCAACGAAAAACTGATGAATGAATGAGCAAAAGAACAGCATAGAATTTTATAAAATAACATTGATGATGAAATATTCTTCCAAAAATTACATGTAAACTCTCTCACAGCTGTGTCGAAAAAGAAAAAAAAAAGTTCCCAGGATGACTTTTCGCAGAGCAGCCAACCTAAAAGAAAGCAAATACACTTCAAGCTCCACACCCCCAATGAATTGAAGGCAGGCTTCACAAATATTTTCTAGCAAGGGCTCGAACTTTTGTATCAAAATGTGATGATGTGATGCGACTTCCCGGGAGGTAAAGAGGATTAAGAAGAGTCTGTAAATGTAAAATTCCAAGTTACCAGATATTCCTCATCCAAAGATATGAAACAACTGAATTTTACATCACAATTTTTTCTTTTCTTTTCTTTTTTTTTTTTTTCCCCATTCCTTAGTACAAATGAATAGGGAAAATCCAAATAATTCTACAGCTGTATGTGAATTACTCACAGTAGGAAACAGCATTTTTACCTCTAGGACCATTGAGCAACCATAATGATGAAAATATTGGGGACAATTCCTCTATGAACTATACACTTAATTCTCAAATTGCCAATTTCATAACATTTGCTGATTCTGAAAGTTCAGATTGAAAGCCTAATTATTAATAAACACCACACTCGAGGATTAAGGCCTATAAACATTACATTTGTTAGCTTAGCGATAAATGTTCCAGAATCTACTCTTGCTTTTGAGCAAGTGTAGGCAGGTTTTGCCATCCAAATGAAGCAGCTGTGTTCCTTTTTTATTAAGCATATTTAGTAAATTTATCAAACAATATAGAAACAAAAATAGGGCAAAAATACATTGACAGTGGAAATAACTGCTCCACTTATACAGCAAATATAGTTGACAAATCTCATAACCAGAATACAGAAACAAATAGCAAGAATCCTACACAATTTATCATACTGGATTATGAGAGAGCATAGAATAGAACTTACCTTGATATATAGCTCATGCACCTCTTGGAAGAAACTCTTGATTCCATCATCATTACGAGAATCATGAAGCAGCATCAATCGAGTATGTATGATGATTAGAGGTTAAGGAAGCAAATAAGGACTGAGCATTAGCTATATGTTCATCAGAATGAGATACAGTTCTCAAGTTTAACAAAGTGATCATCTTGAAGATACCAGAGAGGGTCACCAGAAAGCATCAAAGGCTACCGATTTTTTTTTTTTTTTTTTAATTTTTTTTTTGAAATTGGGGTAAAAAATTGAAATGGGGAGGGGTGTCCCTTCATGTACTCAAACCCATGACCAATTGGTCATAGGTAAAGCACTTAACCACTGTGCTCCGAGGTCGGGGACAAAGGCAACTGAAATAGAAAAATGAAAGAGGTAGAATTGGTAGCACCTGTCATGGTCCCACGAATTGAAGCAATATCAGAAAGAAGAAATAGATTAAGCAAATAATGTAGGCTGTAGATACAAATAAATAGATAATGCACAACTATACCTAAAAGGAAGAGAGTGAGCTAAAGAGTCATTAGATCTGATCTGATTTAGGATAAAAGAAGTGATAACATAGCCAATGAGCATTAAAAAACATGGTTCCAGATGTAGAAACTGATACTAATAATTTCTCAGGCAATTAGTTTGAAATCACAATAGCAAGTGAATTACACTGTCACCCATCAAATAATGAAACACATCAAAATTTCCATTAAAACTATAACTTTTGAGCAACTGCAGGAACTCCAGATGCAAAAACAAAGGGCAGTTCTCTAATTAACAGAGGACTGGAACACCTCCCTCAGCTCACATGTAATCTTATTATGAGAATGATGAATTTTAAGGTGAACAAGATCTCTTCAAAGTACAATGTACTTCAGATACAATCATACAAGCAAACTACTCTTGAAACAAACATTGGAGCATAATATTAAACATCTATAATCGTCCACTTTCTTACTAAGTATTTCCCAAGAAAAAGAGGCCAAATGAAAGGATATGACCAGCAGTCACGTATACAGAAACCACCAAGTCATTGAATCTATCAATTGCTTTTAGAAACCTGATTCATGAAACATACAGAGAGAGATAAATCAATGCCAAAATCTATTAAAAAAAAACACACACACACACACAATTCAAACAGTTGCTATTTTCCGAAAGTGTCATCACACGAATAATATCATATCCTAAAATAAAGAATAAACACACGGTAAAAGGTGAGAATACTGGAGATCTCACATTGCACTCGTGGTCCACGCAGTATCCTGAACAATGTCTAATGCGGCGTGTAATATGAACTGGTGCTGATGAGCAGCATCGTCCTTCTACAATAATTGATCGCAAATTCATCGATAAGTATCAAAATCAGACACGCTTTCACTAAAAATAATGAGAAATGCGAAAATTTAAAAAAAAAACCTGCGAATCTTTTAACATATTGAATTTAATGAAACTTACTTTCGGAACAGTACCAACTTCATTTTCGTAAATCGGAATGTCGTTTTTGCTCACAATCATAAAGCACGCGGTACTGGCCATCGATCTCCCACTTCCCCTCTTCGATGCAATTCTTCAGCGGTTTTCGCGATGGTCGTTTGATTCGAGATCGTTGCTGTAAAAACTTTTAATAGTCTTTTGAACGACCGATCATACCCTAATTTGAATTGGGGAAATAGATTGAATGGGAATTCCGTTGCTCCGAATCCATTTCTGGTAATTTTCAAACAGCAAAGGGTGATTATGTCATTTACAGTGAATAGAAATAAAATTTAACCTAAGATCAATAGTCTAACGGTATTTTCTAGTTCAACCCAAAACAAGAAAAAAGGGCAATTTCCAGTTTTTTTTATTATTAAGATTTAGGGTATAATTAGAGAATTCCTGAGATGAGTGTTTGACTATTGCTTAGACTAACTTTACTAATAATCTAACACAATTCAACTTAATAATAAAATTACACAATCCACAATCCAACTTAATTTCTACTTTAACAATTACATCCTTCCTCAAAAAAAAAAAAAAAAAACAATTACATCCACTCAATCTAAATTATATAATTTTTTATATTAATATTTCAATATATATTATTTATAATTATATATTTATATAAAATATATAACAATAATTTTGTCTATTGCGAAGTTCATTCCTATTATTTTTGTTGGATTGCTTTGCAGAGAGTGCAAAATTGCTTTGTAGAGAGCGCATGTGACACCATCTTTAATTTTGTTGAATTGCTTTGCAGAGAATGCACGTGACAAACTTTTCAGATAATGCATGTGACAAATAAGGTGGATTAGACATAATACATGGAAACACATAAAAATGCAACAGATAGAAATACATTGAAACACTTACTTAAACATCGAAACACCTAGAAATACGTAGACGGATTACATGAAATACGTTAAAAATAGGACAAATACATGGAAATTACATGAAATAAGATTAATCATATTGCTTAAACACAAATGTCATACAATGGATTTTCAGCTCTTCTTCTTCTGGAGATAAATTATTTTTCGTCAGCAAGGTATTCAACGTCTTATTGTACATCTTCATTTTTGCTGTGTTTTTTTTCTCACATTCCATCTCCAATTCATTATCTTTTGCGAGTCTCAGTGCACGAACTTATGCAACAAACTCATCATTATAATCAGACGTAGAAACCTTACCTTTTTTCTTTTTATTTTGCCTTGTCTCTACACATTGGACGAGAAATAGAAGCTCTACTAGGGGGACTTTCTGCACTAGAAGGCACATAATACTCCCTATATTCAGATATTTTTGATCTATTGTGTGTTCCACCACCATCTTCAACATCGCCCTTTTCATTTGAAAATGAAGTGATGTTATATCTCACTTCGGATGTTTGCATATAACTTATTTGAACGCAACAGGATCCTGAAACTTGCTCCTAGTGCCACACCTTCTTCATAAATTGTCTGAGCTTCTTTCTCAATATCGTTCTCGCTCATACTACTCGTTTTTTTTAGCATATGCCTCCTTGTAAGCACTTACCCACTTACTAACATTTTCACTAAGTCGTTTCCAATGATTTTTCAGTGATTCAATATTTCATTTGAACTAACTAAATATATAAGTTTGGTAAATTTTTGTGCAAAATGGTGTTTTTTGGGATATTTTGAACGATATGCATTTTATACTACATGCATTAAATGTGCATAATGCATTCCGATTAGAATTCAAATGACTTATTTTTTAGCTTAAATGATGTAATTATGCATTTACGATGTTAAAGTACATCATTTATACGTAGGGATGTCAATCAGATCAACTCATCAATAGGGACGGATCTAAAAATTTAGAATTGGGGGTACAATTAATAAATAAAATAAATTTGGGTTACATTATGTAAAATATATATATATATATATATATATATATATATAATGTGTAAAAATATATAAAAATAATAAAAAAATATATATACTTGATAAAAAGAAAAAAAAATTAGGAGTACACAACATGTAATGTGTATCCACCTCTGCTCATCAGTTTTTGGATCAACCTTATCAAATTGAGGGTTATTCGATGTGGGCCATAAGTTGAGATTTTTTATGGCTAAAAAAATCTTGACTCTAACCTTAAACCATCAGTTTTCCGGCTAGTCTATCGGACCAATGAATTTATAATTTTTTTTTTATTTTTAATATTTTTCATGTCATTAAACATCTTCTCACTTTAATTATATCTTAGATAATAAAATATATGATTTATCTTAAAATTTCTAAATGCATCACACTCTTTACATATTCATACATCAAATTATCAAAAATTTATTATTTTATCATTATTGTCATATTTAAATATGAGTGAAATTTATTAATACCCACTTTTCACTATATGTATTATGAAAATATCCAAAACATTATATTCATTCACAAAATATTTACTGCACATTCTGACATTTTTCAGAATTCAATTATTGAGGAGAGAGAAGGTCGGTGTCACCGACACCGACCCTGACACAGACCCTCAATTTAAAAATAACACATGAGAGTGGGTCGGTGGTCGGTGCCGAAACACCGACACCAACCCTGGCACCGACCCACAATTGAATACATAAAAAAACTTGAGAGTGGGTCGGTGGCTGCCTTCCGCCACCGACTCACTCCCTACATCCCCCCCCCTCACCGACTCACTCACACACACCACTAGGAATGTCAATTTAGCCCTAAACTTGCGGGTTAGTCCGATTAACCCGAGCCAAAAAGTGGTTAGGGTTGAAATATTTTAGCCCGAAAAAAATTTAGCCCGAATAGCCCGGGACCGAATAACTCGAGGCCCGATAGGGTTGACCCCAAAATCCGACAGATTGGCCCGATTAATCCGATTATTTTTTTATTAATATATTTATCATAATTATAGTACTAAAATCTACTTCTAATATTGAAGATCATATTTATTAATTAAGTATTAAGTTATATAATTATATTTAGTTCAAATAGTATACAATATATAGTTAAGTTTATTTATTTTTGAATTTAAAAATATTGCTAAAATAAAAAATAATGTATCTTTAATAGTTGAATTTATTATTATCTAAAAATTTGTGATGTGTTATGCATTTTTTATAAGAGAAAAATATTATTTTATTTATTTTTTATTATTTAAAGTATCAAAAGAGTAAAAGATATTAAAAATAAAAAATAATTAATAAATTCATTGATCGGACGGGCTAGCCCGAAAATCGATGGGTTAGGCTTAGGGTCAAGATTTTTTAGCCCGAAAAAATTCCAGCCCAATTCAACTCCAACCGATTAACCTGTAGCCCGATAGGACTGACCCGAAACCCGATGGGTTAGCCCAATTGACATCCCTGCACACCACACCCATTTCCCTTCCTTCCCCCCCATCGCCCCAACCCCCCCCCCCCACCCACACACACACACACACATAATTATATTGTATATAATTAACATATTATATTAATTATATATATAACTAATATTATATATATTTATATATATATATATATATTTATATATATATATATATATATTAAAACTTAAAATTATTAAAAACCTTGGTGATGTGATTGTTGGTGATGATTTCATCATCATAACAAAAAAATCAATCACAAATATAAAAAAAGTTAAAATGGGTATTTCTTGAATGCGTTTAATGTTTGAGTATTTTCATAATGTTTTTTGTGGTTTTTGGTATTTAAAATATTTTTCACTTTAAATATATTGTAACTTCATGATTTAATATTCTTAAGGATTCAATTATCTATTATAAACTATTTATACTATGTAATTAAACTTAATGAAGAAGTATGATATTTTATAATATACGTAAATTTTGGTAATATAATTATGACCAAAATATTAATAAAAAAATTAATCGGGTCAATCCATCGATTTTTGAGCTCAATTTTATTGAGCATCAGGTTATTGGGTCCCAAACTATTCGGTTAAAAGATTTTTCGGACAAAAATACCTTAACACTAATCCGCATTTTGACTCGGATTAATTGGACCAGTTCGCGAGCTTCGAGCTAATTGATATTTCCATTTATATATAGGAAATAAATAATTTAGGTTTTTTTTGGGAATGTTTATCCCATTCGTAAAGTGAATTCCGATTAGAATGAACTCATATATTCCACCGTCTCACAAAAACGTAAAAAAGACTCAGCTCTATAATTTTTGAATCAACTAAGATCTGCCTAATTAATTTTTACGATATAAATTTAATTATGTAAACAGGAGAGGGTTTAATTATGTAAATACTACGATAGAATTTTATCAAACTAAAATAATTTCAAAAAGATAATTATCTTATAGAATTTGATCGAAAATAGAATTATTTCAAAATAATTATCATATTTTGATCTAAACAATAATAATTGACACCACGTCGTCGTACAATAATGATAAAAACTTTATGAATTTTTCGGAAAAATGTCAGGAAAATGGCGGAGCTGAAACCTGCTTCTCCTCCAATTCCAGATGCTTTTTCTTTTCTTCGCATACTAACCATCACCATTTATCTTCTCTCAAGCATTGAGAAATCGAACGGTTTTGATCCCTTAATTCAGCTCCCTTCATCTGGGCTCTCAAGAAACAGTCACAGCACCAAGCCAAAGACTGTAGTTTTGAACATTGATAAATTTGGAGCTAAAGGGGATGGAATCACAGATGACAGCAAGGTCTAAACTTGTCCCTTTTTATTGATTTAAACTATCTTCAACTTACAGTAGCATTTCATTCATTCTTTTCTAACTGTTATCTATTATACTGCGTGGAAAGAGTGAGTTCATTGGTGCTTTGACACGTTATGTTGTAGTTTCTTCACATTTTTTCTTTGTTTGCTGAATTGGTTACCATTTAAATATGGAAAATTTGATGGGAGTTCTAATTCTTAAAGAAATTCGAGATGAATAAGCTGTAAGGTCTTATTTTGAAGTTAATAATAAGCCACATTTTGTGAATTCTGGGAATTTGTTGTTTTCCAGGGGGAAAAAAAAAAAAACCTAAGTTAGCTTTCAAGTTCTGATATTCTTGTTGTAATACAATAAGCTTTTTGAGTTTTGTTCAGTCCTTTAAAATGATCTAGGTAGTGAGCTTGACATCTTGATGAGATATATATTTTCTTGAAATATTTATTTAATTAGGAGGATTTGAAGCGCCTAAATGTAATACTAATGCTGCAAACTGGGAGAATTATAAATTAATTTGTCCATAAATCTACTATATGCGGCTTTGCTACGTAATTTTACAGGTGTGAGAGGAGTACTAATCTTGATTCAACATCTGAGTCCCCTTCCTTTTTTTGCAGTTTAGTTTAGAATCTTGTCATTTGTAGTCCTCATTTATCTTGTTTTGGTCTTTTATCTTTTCTTCGGAGAGAGCATCTTGGTGATCCTAATCTTGTAATAAAAATAAATACAATGCTTGCTTTGATGCTTATAAAATCTGTTGTCATTTGGTGGAATAGATCCTGCAAGATGTTTGGGAGGTAGCTTGTTCTATACCTTCGCCTACGAAAATTTTAATCCCTTCAGGGAATGCTTATCTTGTCAATCCCACCAACTTTGGTGGGCCTTGCCAGTCAAATGTGACCTTGAGGGTAAGACCTGAATTCCCTTCCAAAACACTTCTATCATTAGATATCAACTAATGCTGTTCAGAATTGTAGCAACCGTAGAACTTACAGAATGCTTCGCAATGGCTGTAGATTTCTGGTACTATTGTTGCACCACAGGATCCTGAGGTCTGGGATGCTTTCGATGTACTTAAATGGCTCTATTTCCATGGCGTGAACCACCTCACAGTGGAGGGTGGTGGAACAATCAATGGAATGGGCCACAAATGGTGGGCTCAATCATGCAAGACTAACATATCAAATGTATGCCCTTCCTTACATGTATATTATTACTCAGCCACATAGTGTTCCTTTTCTTTAATGGCTGGAGAAATGTTTCTGAAACTCATCTGTGAATTTCTTTGGCAGGCGTGCACTCATGCACCACGGGTTAGTACTTCATGTATCTTATCTAGCTCTTAGGAAATCCCTATCTCCCCTTTTCTTCCCGTCAATTTATCTGTCTGGAAGAAGACATGTTTCCTAATTGTTTCATGGTTTGCTGATTGTAGCCTTTGTATCCTGATGCAGGCCATTACTTTCCACAAATGCAACAACTTGAAAATCAGGAATCTCATTTTGCTCAACAGCCAACAAATGCACATCGCGTTTACAAACTGTATGCATGTTACAGCTTCTCGTCTCAGAGTCACAGCACCTTCTTACAGCCCCAACACTGATGGGATTCACATAAGTGCATCAACACATATCCAACTCAAGGATGCAACTATCCGTACTGGTTTGTTGCTCGTATATCCTGAAAATGTCTGAAAGAAATACTCCTTTTGATTGGCGTCACATCAACTGATAATGCCTAAGAATACTTGAGCTACATCTTATTAACTAAATACTTCTCTAAATTGTTTACAGGAGATGACTGTGTATCCATAGTAAGCAATTCTTCACGGATAAAGATAAACAATGTTACTTGCGGGCCTGGTCATGGTGTAAGGTAATAGTTATAAACAATTTTCACCTTGTTGAGCAAAAAAAAAAAAGTAACAATGCTAGCTATAATGGTCATAATGCAGTATTGGAAGCTTGGGAAAATCCAATTCATCTGATGCAATACACAATGTCGTTGTCAATGCCGTGAGTTTCTTTGATACTGAAAATGGGGTCAGAATCAAAACATGGCAGGTAACCTTTCAGCCCCAGTTTTTTATATGCTTTAAGGATTTTATATTTTTCTCTGACTGCATAATGTGTATGTGTCTCTCTCCATTTCTTTAACTGACAGGGAGGCAGCGGCGTGGCACGGAAGATTAAGTTTCAAAACATACAGATGCATAATGTTTCTAACCCAATAATAATAGATCAATATTATTGTGATTCTCCTTTGCCTTGTCCGAATCAGGTACCATTTTGCAATATGAAGATTATAATTCTCTTTCTTTAACGACTTCTCTTGCCATGCAGACTTCAGCAGTCAGTATAGACAGCGTCTCCTTCCGGAGCATCAAAGGCACATCAGCAACTGAGGAGGCCATCACATTGGCCTGCAGTGAAACTCACCCATGCAAGAGATTGTTCTTGGAAGATATTCAGCTCGTGTCGTTGTCCGGGACTGCCAAGTCATTCTGCTGGGAAGCATACGGAACGAGCTCCGGTCTGGTACAGCCGCCTTCTTGCTTGTCATCTACAGGGCAGTCTCTCCGCAGAACTAGCCTACGGAGAGATGATCATGCTTTCATTTAGGCATACAAGTGATGAAGGGAGGTGGTTACACATGAGCCGCACTCGCCCCTATGGGTTTTTATTTTATTTATTTATATATTTTTAAAAAATAAATTATAAAGTGTTGACCTTTCGGAATTGTGATTGAGCCACCACAGCGCTGAAAGTCTGCGTCCGCCCTAGTTGTAGATACAATATTGCCATTGAAGTTTACTATGGATATGGCTTGCATTCATTTATTGTGTTATCCTTCAAATGCCTTGATCATTTTGATGTGAGCTCATAAAGTTGCTTAAATGAAAGAATAATACCCCTCAATCTCAATCCCATTTGAATAGGTACTTTTTTTTTTTGGACACAGTATTTTAGAGTTTGTATTTAGTGATTAATTGTGTTTGATAATAAAGTAAAGAAATGTTATTAAATTATTTAATGCCATTTTATAATCACTTTTATATTTAATTAAGATGATTTTTATTTGAAAAAAACTTGGGTTTAATTCATGTAATAAGTAATCTTAATTAAGTTAAGTTACTAAAAAGTTTAATTGCTAGTTAATTTTTGCAAAAAAGAAAAAGAAAGGTACTTAATTGAATGAGATAGAGGGAGTATATTTTAATTATTTAAATTGACGGTATAAACTCTTATATATTTTGGGTTTTTTTCGAGGGAATGAGCATTTATGGGGATAAGAATATTTTTAAATTATATTTGTAAAAATAGATTTTAAGCTTTTTTTGGAGTTAGGAGTAGAGAAAATATATTTTTTAAACTATAAATGCTTTAACTTGAGTTGGCAACTGAGACGCAATTTGATAATATTGACCTATTATTTAATGGATTGGCTTGAATTAAATAATTTTAACCCAAGCTTAAAAAAATATCTTGACAATATAACTTCTTTAATTTATGAAAATTAATACTCCCTCCGCCCCGGTGAAGTAGTCCCAAATCTTTTCGGCACGGGAATTAAGAGTTGTGAGTGTAGTGGAATTAATATTTTATTGGTGAGTGTGAAAAAGTTTGCTATTTTAGGAAAGTGGGACTAATCTACGGGACAAACAAAAAAGGAAAATGAGACTACTTCAATGGGACGGAGGGAGTATATTTTTTGTCCTCTATGTGAAAGCATGGTGAAAAGCATGTTATCAAAATATCATATATTCGACATTTTCCGTTGACATTTGAGTGAGTGATTATATAAATGTATTTCTGTTTAAAAAATTATACTCCTTCCGTCCCATTAGATTAGACACGTATTCCTTTTCCCTCCGTCCCATCTATTAGACACGTTTCCTTTTTTGGCAAAAAATTAACAAAACATAATCTAAATTAACTACACTTAAATTTACTACCCTACCCCCAAATATTCAAGAATTTCCCACCCTACCCCTGTTAACCCTAAATTCATTTTCCTCTCAAATCAGATTTCATTTCCGCCGCTGCTCTATCCCCGCGAACCCTAGACCTCCCCTCTCACCACTGCGAACCAGCACCACCGCCGCCTCTCGTCGGCCCTGTCCGTCGCCCACCACCACCGTCACTCCCAGCCCACCGTCGCCCATCGCCCACACCCGCAAGGAATCGCTCATCAATTCTAACGGGGTTGCCGGCACTCTCTCCTTGCGAACCCACGACCTCCCCTCTCACCACTGCGAACCCAGCACCGCCGCCGCCTCTCGTCGGCCCTGTCTGTCGCCCACCACCACCGTCACTCCCAGCCTCTCGTCGGCCCTGTCCGTCGCCCACCACCACCGTCACTCCCAGCCCACCGTCGCCCACCACCACCGTCACTCCCAGCCTCTCGTCGGCCCTGTCCGTCGCCCACCACCACCGCCTGTTACAAATTCCCCAGCCCACCGACGCTCATCGCCCACCACTCTCTCCCTGCGAACCCACGACCTCCCCTCTCACCACTGCAAACCCAGCACCACCGCCGCCTCTCGCCGGCCCTGTTCGTTGCCCATCGCCCACAACCACTTCCTCTCGCAAACCGATGGTGTCCAACGGTTTTTTAAGTTTGTAATTAGTGAATATTTTATTAATATTTTTAGTGTTAATCTTTTTTTAAACAATCATTTTTTTTTGCATTGGTTCATGTGCCATTCCATTTGTGTCTAAACATATGGGACGGAGGGAGTATTTTTATACTTCAAAAACTAAGAAGTATAATAAATATTCGAATAAATTTTTAAAACAGAAGAAAAAAAATCGAGTATATAATTTTTTTAATAAAATAATTTTCTTAAGATAATAAATAATTAAAAACTTTATTAAATTTAGAATACAAAAACAATTAATTCATCATTCAATAACACTCGAAACTAAAGGAATTTTGCAATATGCTAATGTTAGTTTGTTAAAACAAATATCTGCTCTCTAAATCTAAATTAATTCAAGGAAAAAAAAAAAAGAAAAAAAAAAAAAAGAAACGGCGATGAAAGGAGAGGAACACTCTAGAAGATGTGTGCGGTTACGTGGAACAACTTGAAAACCGTCACCAAACAAACCCCTTTTATATTCATCTGGCGCTGTTCCCAATTTACAAATTAAAACCCTAGCTTTCTAAAACCCTTTGCCCCGCAAAGCTAAACCCAATTTCCTACTTTTGAAAGATCAAATCATCTCAGCAGTAATGGCGCAAGTAACGGAAGCAGTGGACAAGGTCAGCATTGGTGACCAGAAGAAGAACCGAATTCAAGTGTCCAACACAAAGAAGCCCCTCTTCTTTTACGTTAACCTCGCCAAGGTTTACGTTTCTCAATTTCCGCACTTGATTATTCGGATTCCATTTCTGTAGTGAATTTGGTTTTTATTACTTTGTGGTGTTTTGCTCTATAGAGGTACATGCAACAGCACGGCGATGTGGAACTCTCGGCACTTGGCATGGGTAATTTTTGGTTTCTGCTTGTACTTTTTTTTTTCTTTCGTTCTTTTGATTTTCAGTCTTTCAGTCGTTTCTTGCTTTCCGTTTCGAAGAAATATGTTGATTATGGTTGGTAAATGGTTAGAATTAAGGGGTTTCACATTTTATGGCTTTTTTTGTTTGTTCGCTTTTTTTTTTTCCAACTTTATTGCTTCTTAAAAGTATCCTCGGTTTGTTTACGAGCAGCTTCGGGCTCTGATGATTTAGATGTCGTTTGAACAGATCTAGATCATGTCAGCCCTTTTTGTGTTTTTTGGTTTTGTGTTTACAGCTTAGAAATTCACCCTAAAGCGGGATATGAGATTTTTTTGTTTGGTATGGTCCTCTGCACTTGATGTATGGCTCGAGGCAGTTGTTTGATAGGAGTATTGCGTAGATTGTGTGAGTTGTTCACTAGGTCACTAGCTCTCTAAACCATCTTTTACTGATGTTTTCCCTATTAAGTTGTTTTTTATACATTTTAATAGAGAAATGTATATGTTTGTGTGTCCCATTCTGAATTATCGTCAAGCTCCATTAATTACTTAATGTTAAGAAGTTATGATGTGCCTTAAATTAGTACACCAAAACTTTGTGAGTTTCTAAGAGTGCAGTGTTACTCTCTAGGGACTATCAATTATCTGAAACATCTAACTGGGATTTGTGCTAGGTTCACTTAATCTGTCTTCTAATTCTGTATGTAACTGGCTTTATCATAATCTTGAACCTTCCTAATGTCGTGGTTGGAGCATGATGCTAAGATGTTAGTATGTTTGGTGGCTGAACCAGTTGACTTGTGAAAATATGAAAAAAATCTGTGGCAAATGCTTTTTATGCATTGCAAGATTGCTTAGGAAGTTTGTTTTCTGTGTCCTGAATTAGAACTCATTCTGCAACTGTGTATCCTGGTGTAGTTTTATGTTGGGTGAAGGATTAATACTAATAAACAAGAACCCATAACGTAAGGCATTATGTGGAACTGAAAATCAACAGAATCATTTTCTTCTTGTTTTACCTGTCTCAACCATTTGATTTTCTTGTAATGGATTTGATTTTCTGATAATGGATTATTTTTAAGAACTGATTATCCAAATATTCGTCAGTGCTTTGCATTTGCTGACAGCATCCCATCCTTCACAGTTATTCATTATTCTCATTTTTTTCTGGATTTTTATTGATTTACTGATTCCATGTATGCTTATGTTATTGTAGCAATCTCAACCGTTGTCTCAGTTGCTGAAATTCTGAAGAACAATGGGTTTGCTGTTGAGAAGAGTGAGTTTCCAGATGGTTACTCTTATACTCTTGTTTCTTTGTTATGTTTTTTGTAACTCCAGAAATGTTTGTGTTAAGAGCGTTCATTTGGTAAAATCATACAGGACACACAATTTTGATAACTAAATTTTTCAGTAGGGTACTTTTCATAACAAAATGCTACTGATTTGAGATTGTTTGATCAGGTGGGTAGCTATTCTTAGAAATTCAGTGGGTTTGGTGAAAATGGCATTTTAAAATGTAGGAAATTATGCAATCTTTTAAATCAAAAGCTCTAGCTTGATTTGCTGGCTATCTTATCATTATTTTTAAATTCTTGTTATGAAGACTGAGCTAGATATATCTACTTCTAAACATGCAGAGATCACGACATCCACTGTTGAGATAAAGGATGATTCTCGAGGAAGACCTGTTCAGAAAGCCAAGGTAAGTTGAATTCTGTTTAGACGACTCATTCAGTGAATAAGGATTGATGAGTCTATCTTGAGCATTCCTTCTTGTCTTCTATAACAAACCTTGAGCCAACGCTGTAGTGATTTTTCTGTAACACCTTATGCCTGTAATTGTTACATGCACAGATTGAAGTACTACTTGGGAAAACAGCAAAGTTTGATGAATTGATGGCTGCTGCCCAAGAGGGTGGGGAGAACGGAAATGACCAGGAATAAGCCTTGATGGGAGAATATGTTTAGAGCTGTCCTCTTTGTTACGCCGTGGTGCTATGTAGCATGAGTTTGAGTGAATGTAGAAGATGTTTAGAGCTGTCGTCTGCAATCTGAATAACTGGTTGGGTTGGGTGTTGTAACAAATTGTTTCTTGGATGTGGTGTTGAGGTTTTCTTATAGGAGTAGTTATTCTTTGAATGTTGTTCATTGACGCTTTAAGGATGGTGATGTGCAGTGCAATTCTGGTTGCTTTGAGATTTTAAAAAAAATAAAAAATTCTACATTGATGTTTTTATTTTAGTACACCAATACTCACGAAATGAGATACATGGTAGGAATAAATCAGACATGGTATAGTACTAAGGATTGCACTGCAAGGTGAGAGATAGATCAGCTGAAGTTCCATGCCTTGGATTAATAAAAGAAAACAGGGAACTTACGAAGGGTAATAAATATCCATTCCTCGCCAAAGAAACGAGTTTCTTTCCTAGGGATTCTACCAGCTAATCTACTGCTGTTTCTCTTCATGATTTGGCTTGTGATGATAACTTTTACTACTGGTCTAATGAGAATTTAAAAAAAATCAAAACTGACCATTCTGTTAGGTGGTATGCGCTGCGGAAGCGTTGATTGATGACATATTTTGGTAGATGAATTTAATAAGTGCGAAAATTAAGACACTCAAGATTTTACGTGGAAAACTCCCAAGACGGGAGAAAAACCACGGACAAGGCTATGAGAAAATATCACTATGAAAGGAATTACAACACTCACTCTCTAATACAAGTATAGACCTATTTTACTATATCTTGCACTAGGAGTAACACTCTCTTTCTACAAAGAAAAGGAGAAACAAAAGAAATGAGAAAAGAAGCTAAATAAGATGTGGGATGCTCTTTCTGTTGGGATGATTTGAGGTGAAGAATTATGCCTCTATTTATAGAGAGGGTGAAGCACACCAATTTGAAGACCGTGTGTGTTTTCAAATTCTTCACCAACTCTTATTGATTACTGCCACCTTTTTTTTTTTTTTCACCATTCACACTGCTTTTCACACTCATTCACACTGCTTTTCAGACATGGTATAGTACTAAGGATTGCACTGCAAGGTGAGAGATAGATCAGCTGAAGTTCCATGCCTTGGATTAATAAAAGAAAACAGGGAACTTACGAAGGGTAATAAATATCCATTCCTCGCCAAAGAAACGAGTTTCTTTCCTAGGGATTCTACCCGCTAATCTACTGCTGTTTCTCTTCATGATTTGGCTTGTGATGATAACTTTTACTACTGGTCTAATGAGAATTTAAAAAAAATCAAAACTGACCATTCAATCTACATGGATGTAGATGAGGAGGTTTGATCATTTTGATTGATTTTATGATGAGCTCACTTTTTATAGTAGCAATAATATTTACATAAATGTTCAGATTTTACTTAAAAGTTAAAACCATACTCAAAAGTCAAAATTCTTCGGTGAGTTTGTTGATTTTGACCTGAATAAAAACCTAAAAAATTTACAATTTCACTCTTATAATCTTGAACAATCTCTGAAAGATTGATTTTATCAGCAAAAGGCCATAGTTTTCTCCATCAAGCAAGCTCAGATTTGTTTGGCTCAATTTGCAATTTAAGATTTTAAAACATATAATTGAATATAATTTGATTTTTGCATTATAAGAATTTTCAAGCAGAACATTATATAGAGACTGAGTTGAGACTTTATTAACTTTTAATGTTAGTGATACATGGCTGAAGACTGCACTACACATTTGAAACTCATCTTTCCTCTAATATTAGTAGAAAAACATAACGAACTCTGTATTGAGAAGTCATCATTGTAAGACTTGGTGGTTCACAAAGTGCCTGAACAATGTGCTCCAATTAAATAATGAAACAATATATACGATCAAGAGAGAGATCTGGACAAGATTGGACACGACAGAGTAGTCCAAGTCACCAATACAAACTCATGATATCAAGAAATAACGAGTGGGGCATCTATGTTAGTAAAAAGAGCTCCTTAACTGACAGCACCAAGGCCGTATGTCAAATAAGATGCACTTGTCCCCGAACTCGGAGTGCAAGTGGCTAAATATGATTTGGTCGTGGATTTGAATTATGTTTAGGACACATCCCATCCTCCTCATTTAAATACTGTATCCCAATTTTATATATCCCTTATCTAGCCAGAATTAACTAAGAGAAAGGCACAGGAAAAAAGAAAAAGAAAAAAGCACCCAGTAACATTTTACTTCATCACCGGGTCAAGATTCTAAGACCAAGTAAACAGACTGATTTAGCTCAAACAGTAATGGGAGAATTGTAAGAAAATAAAAACTAAATCAAACCTAAGGCTCCCCTTCCAATGAAACGCCAGCTGCATCATCCTTATTTTTAGAGTTACCATATTCAATTGGGTCTAGAGAGGGTTTGACCGTGGGTCTCTCGCTCGCATAGGGGTAAGGGGTAACATTAGGCTACAAAACCTTTGGTGCTAGCTGCATTATCATGGTGCGTTCTCATCACACAGACCAAAACATGATAAAAAAACCTGCAATATCAGTCCAACATTTCTAGAAATTCCCACTCCATTGCCTAGATATGCACAACGCAAAACCTATATTTTCTTTTCTCTTCTAGAAGTTCTTGTTAATGTGTAGGTGGGGATTCCTTCTCAAAGCTTCATAAACTGCATTCAGGTATTCTTCAGGTAATTCTGTCTACTATGTTTATGCCTCAAAGTTACTCTTGATGACCAGAGTCAAGACATAAATTTAAGCAGTGTTGCAAATAATACGCAAAGCAAATGAACAATGAGCTCAAACATATTTCAGTAAAAATGTGTTAAGGCTAAGCTAGCCGAATGTGCACTTAGAAAGTTATAATTCAATGGGGACATCAACAAATGGGAGTTGCTCAGAGCAAGCAGAGGCACCATTAAAACCTAGCTTGCATACTGGTGTGGTCAGTATATTTTGGGGATTTAATGCATGTACATAGGATGTGAATCAATCCAATAAGGACCCTGTTTGTCACTCTCGCATGCGCTCGCAGTCAATCCACTCTAACTCCTTCCTACATTTTCTTCTAAACTAACGTGAATAAGAACTGCTGTTTCGTTACCAGCAATACGCTACAGAAAGACCTATGAACTGCTGAATAAAACATTCAATTTACCAGCAGTTAAGAGCTTTAACAGTATGATATCACACGTTAGTCACTTGCTGCATCCGCTGCTGATCAGCATAGTCTGGAGATTAAAAAAAAAACCCAGATGATCACAATTGGCAGAAAGTTCAGTTTTAGATTATTGCATTGGTGCTAAAGAATCGTATTAAGGATGTTAAAGTAATGGAGTTGAACTTACAAGTTGGTGAATGCTGTCATCTTCGAGTTTTCGCATCACTAAAAACTTAATTCGGCAGTACCAGAATTGGACTGAAGAAATCACTTGCAGTCATCGCAGGGAGTATCTCAAAGGCACAGCTCGACCTTGCCATAACTGATGAATCAAATTACATCCCCATGAGATGATTTCATTTCCTAGACACAATGGATTTCATGAATTCAATTTGAGCAGCATTAAAAGGAGGTTCCCTTTTTAAAGCAAGACTGTAGATATGTTTAGCCATATCAAGCTTCTCAAATTTTCCATCCCCCACCAGGCCTTCGAGCAGTTTGTAGATGGTACCATCACTAGGAAACCAGTTGTTCTCCATACTTTGTTTACACATGTTGTATGCCATGCCAAATTCTCTTGCCTCGCAGAGATAATGAATCAAGGTTTGGTAAATTTTTTGATTTGGCTTGTAGCCCTCACTCCTAAAAGCAGAATACACAGCCATAGCCATTTTAAGATTTCCCATTTTGAAGAAACCTTTGATCACCAAATTATATGTGACCTCATCAGGAAACTCTGGAGATCTCTTACACCGTCGCATGAAATCCAACAACTTATAAGCATCCCAAGTTCGAGCCTTATTCACCAGGTACTGAATTCTCACATTGTAGGTAGCAATATTAGGAAGACAACCCTTTAATACCATCCGGCTCCACAATCCATTCGCAATCTCTGGCTGGTATGACCTGTAAGAAGCCTCTATAAGCGTGGTGTATGTAAAAACATCGGGAGCTACTCCCCATTTATCCATCATAGCCATGACAGTAAATGCCTTCTCCAATAAACCCATTTCACAGAAAGCCTTGATAACAATATTAAAAGAAAATGCATCTAGCATAAGCCCAAATCTAACCGAAGCATCACTCAGAAATGCATCAATCGCCTGTAAATCCCTGGACTGAGTCAATACCTTCAAAGCAGCATTGAATGACTTAACAGTCCTTTTACAGCAATACAAATGCATATCACAAAACGTATTAACAGCATGATTAATCATTTTAGCCCTCCCATACAACATTATTATGCGTATTATGAACCCTTCTCGACGACCCTGTGGCAGAGTCTTCTGATGCTCAAGCAAAGTCTCGATGTAATCAAGCCGGCCGGCCCCGGCTAACCTAGAGACCGTGTCCTCAAACACAAAACGATTCTCAACCACAAACCTATTTGTGGCATTAGCCTTGAACAAATTGAACAATTTCTCAGGGTCCCTTTCGTTCTTTAGCTTAATTAATGCAGGCTCATCTACTCTACTAGGTATTCCAGCACCACTCTTGACCGATCTAATTTTCTCAACGGAAGAAGAAACAGCTGCGGTGAGTAAGCTACGATGTACGGCGCCGAACCTGCGAACCAATCGCAGAGTGAGCATGTTCTAGAAAAAGCCCTAATTCTCATAAATATCCCCCACCCAAAATTGAATCTTTTTTTTCAATATTTCACCGGAAAATGCATTCGCTATCTCAGGCAACAGCACACAACACCACCAAAAGATTATTGATCTTGGATAATACAACCATGTATCAACACAAACAAAACCAACCAAATCATACCCAGCATCCCAGAGATAATTCGCTGAAAATTTATCAAAAATATATCAAACTCAAAAATCCAATGGGGCTTCCGAAATTTACTAACTCGAATCTGGCCTAATGCTAGAATAGATTGGACTACGCGAATAATGAATCGATAAACTTGTTTTAGAGAGTGGGTATCAGTTAAATCGGACCACCAAAGCAGGAGAAGAGATGTACAAATATAAATATATGTATGTATATATTAGTATGGGTGGGGGGGAGGTGGTCGAGGTGGAGGGTTTTGCGTCCATGAAATTTTTAGGTTAGGGGTTTTTGATTCAGTTTTTCTAGTTGGAGATGTTAATGATCTGGTGCACTAGGGTGCACCATAAGCTTTTCTTTGCTGATCTGGCTTAATATGACTGGCTGTTTTGATTTAATTAGTTGTTAATTAAATAAGTTGTTTAATAATTTAAAAATACAGAGTTACATAATATATGATTGAATTATATTTGTGCGAGTTTAAACATTTATTTTCAAGGGTAGTGTCATATATCATAGGAGTCTTATCAATCTAAGACAAAAAATAATTTGATTATTGATTCAAGATTAGAATGATAAACTTTTAATTTAGGCTCTGAAATTAAGAGATCACAAAATTTTTAATTCAGGATCCTAAAAAACCATAAGATTCTCAATCTAAAACTTCAATGATCAAATTATCTTTTGAATTCTCAATGAACAATTCTCATACAAAAATATTAGTATTAAAAGTAAGTCTCCTGTAAAACATTATTTTGCGAGACTTTTATACCGAACAAATAAGGTTTAGCATAACAAATGATATATTCAACAATATGTTTACTATGCTGAAAAATATCTTTTATTAAATGATATATTTCATGCATATTTCACACCATTCCACAAAAATATAATCTAACACAAATTTTCACCTAATAATAATTAATGAACGATGATTCGAGGGTTTTGAGCCAGAATCTGTGGGTTTATTACAATCATGCATCGAAAAATGAAAAGATATTAGGTGGCAGCCAAGAGCATTAGGGAAAAATGATTAATATAAAACGAGATAGTATCTGTTGAAGATATGGATACAATGTTGTAATCTAATAAAAATTATTTTTAAATATTCGAAGATATGTTAGGATTAATTTTTTCAAATATTAGTATTGCACCCACACAAATCAGAATTTTAATTATTTACTAGTATTGCACCCACGCGATCGTGTGAATTTTATTTATTCAATATTTTGTTTATAGAAAAATAATATGAGTTTTTTAAATATGTAAAACATAAGTTTATATTGACATATACAATATAAATCCTTTTAAAAACATATAAAATGTGAATAAATGCATTAGCTATATAGTATATATATTTGTGATAATATAATGACATCCATTTTGTTTACTGTTATTATTTTGTTAAATTTTATTCTATGAGCATCATAATTTCTAATTCAAATAATTTTTATATATTATTTTAGTATGGATGAGTTTTAATTTATAATAAAAAAATTAATGCTAAATAAATTTTTTTATTTCTGAATGTGTAGTAATCTTTGGAATTTTATTGTTGAAATATTTTAAACTTTCAACATTTCACTTCTCTTTCTCTCTATTTTTTTTTAAAGTAAAAGAAACTTTTTGTTTATTAAATCATTAGATGAATATTTAATCATGGGTATTAGTGAATGTTTTATATGATAAATCATAATCTTTTGTAATTATTTACTTGTATCTTTTAAATATTTTTTTTACAATTTTTTAGTATCTTAATGATATTTGCTAGATATATTATTTGTTATTTTTCCAAAATTCATGGTGTAGTCGTAGAGTTCTCTATTGAAACTGATTGTTATAACACTGTACTGCATCACATTAATAAAAAGGAGTTTATTCAATTATCTATATTATACATATGTTAAAGTTGGTCTTAAAAAATTATGTTAGATTCATTCTGGCATCATACCATTTTCGTGTTTTGTGAATTCATGTATTTCCATCAAGATAACTTCATCATTTTCAATACCGAATATGGAGATTTATTTCATCTTTCAATTTTCTTGCATTCAACTTTATGTATTTCGTTAATCTCTATACTCTCTTTATATGGTTGTTAATTTATTTTTCTTCTTCACATTATTCCCTCTATTGATTGCTCACCTTCAAAATAATTTATTTAAAATTGAATAAAATTATTTTAAAATCTACACGTGTTTTGAGTGTTCTAAATCATCAATCCAAGAAAAGGGAACATCTCCTCTATCTGTCGTATAAGATATGTGAAAAAAAAATTAAATTTCTCAAAAAATAGTTTTCAAATACTTTAATTGATTTACTTAGATCAGGACGGGATTAATAAAAAATTTTCTTGTACCTTTTTGTTTACACCAAGCAAATCATATCCTTTTTATTTTTTACAATTTCTTTTCTAATCTTTCTCTCCTTAAAGTATCATATAATAATTCATTATTTTCTATTTGGGTTTTTCAAACAACATATAATAATTCATTGATTGATTATTGCTTATTTCATTTTTTCGGTTTGCATTATAATGTCTTTTAATAATTTAAATTTTTATTCTCACTTTTTGTTTTATTTTAAGCTATGTTATGACACCCAATAGTATTTTATTTAATTTATTTCTATACCGCCATATTAATGGATTTTTTCTATTGTATTTAATTTGATACTATTCCCTTGTCTATCTAATATAATATAGTTTAAAATAAATTTTTTTAACTATTGTGATATTTTAATATTTTTTTCTCATCATTCGTTTGACTATGTATTTTATATTATTTTCTTTCCTATCTGAAATTTTTAATTTTAAAACAATTTAAATGCTTTTAATTAGTTAATTAATTAATTTAACACAATTTATAAGTTTTATCAAGCAAAACATGATCAGATCGTGCAATATATAAATTAGATAAAGTGATAAGGGTTTAATTGAATTTTGATTTGATACATATTTAATTGAAAAAAAAATGAAAAAAAAAATACTCGCATATCTATCACAACAAATTGATATAATTTCCTTTGTTATGTGAAACCTTCAAAATTGAATAATTTTTAATTTTATATTTTCAACTTTTTAATATGTAAATATTTGATATCCATATATGTGTATAGATGGGAATAGAATCGTGATATTAGTTGCATTAATCTGCATTATTTTCCAATTAAATAAAATTATGTTAGAGACATTAGTTGTGTATTACTATTAAATTATATACTTTTTCAATTTAATTAATGTCGAATTAGCTATTTCAAATCGTTTAAATTTTATTTTTAATTAATATGTTTAATTGACTAATTAATTTAATATATATTATTACCTAAATTAATGTGCATTTAAATTTAGTTGCAATCTCGAATTCTTTTTTATTTTTAAGAATATTCAACGTGCATTCAATCTTACACCCCTAACTTCATTATAATGTGGAATAATTTAATTTAAAGTCTTTTACCCACTTCAAATCTTTATTGTTAATCTACAACGCTAATATAATATCTAATATTATTTTATTAGAAATTATTATACTAATTAATTTGAAATAGTGACAAAAATGTAAGATTAGATTTAGAACTCTCAACTTATACAATCAATATTCAATTAAAAAATGCGATCGATTCCTTGAATAAAACTCTCAATAGGGATCAAAATTTTCACTATTGAAACATACATAGTGATAAATACCCAACTTAACAAAAATTCATGATCGAAACTCCAGTCATATACTTGGATCAATATTTTACTGCTCAAGTACGATTTTGTATGGATATTATTAAATATCCTAAGATAAAGAAAGTAAGAAGACTGGTTAGGTATTAATTTAAATTGTAGGTGCAATTACAAACCATAATATACATTCCACTGAAAGCAAATGATCCATCACACCCTCTAGGGTTAATTACAATCGTCAATTTCTCTTTCCCTTCCACACTTGCAGCAACCATTGCCAATGCAACCGCATAAAAATCAATAACCTTATTACAAAAAAATATTATTTTGAGATTTATAATAGATTTAAATATATAAATGTACCTGGCAGCAAAAAGAAAAGAGCCGAATAAAACTTCCACTTAATTTGAGTTCTCAATTTGATTAGACATGAATTTTGTGCATTGCATTGAAATGGTGGTGTGAATGTATGGCTTATATAGGATAGGAATACTAAACTCGATTAGGAAACATAATCTCATAGCATAAATCATACACATTAATTTACCATGACTGTTTGATTTCGAAATCTGCTAATTTATTCATACAAATTTACCATTTATAATGAAACTTATTTAGTATAATATCTATTAAATATTTATACTTAAATTATTATATAATATTTTCACTCAATAATTAAATAACTAATTAAGCATTTAAATCAATAAATAATTAATGCAACTAAATATTTTCATATAAATATATGGTATTGTTTTAATATATTAAAACGTGAATTATAAAGCTAAACATATAAAAAAATAGCATTTAACTAAACAAAAAAAAACTGAATATATTATATCGTTTATTTATACATATTAATGGAAAATATCAATCATTCAATTAAAATAAAATAAATAAACATTTTATTATAACCATATTAATGGAAAATATCAATCATTCAATTAAAACCAACAAAATCCGCACATGATGTTGCTAATTGAAAATCAACAATAAATCTTTTATGATAATTAATGGTGAGTTTGTTGAGATCTCTTCCAAAAATTTTGCCTATTTACATAAATACGATACAGTTATTTTTGGAAGTTTTTTTTAGGGATTTTTTATAATAGATAGAGATATTATTTAATTGAAAAAAAAAAACAACTTACTGATTGAGCATATCTATTCATTATTTTACTTAATTGTTTATATAATTATTTCCCTTAATAGAATAATAAAAATAATAATAATACTAATTAAGTCTACAACATGATTGATAATTCAAACATAAATTAAAACTATTTCCAAAAATATTATAATTTAATTTTGAATTATTTTGTATATGATTAATTGATTATAGAATATAATTAATAACTTGACACTTGAATTAATTAACAATTAATGCAACTGAAATTTCCTTTTATATCATCCGGTATTGTTTTAATATATATAGGTTGGCAAATTCTCAGATGAGACGGTCTTATCATTTTTATTGTGAGACGAATTTAATGAAATAATGTATTTCTTTATTGCAAATGATGTCTCACAATTTTTATTGTGAGTCGAATTTAATGAAATGATATTTTTCTTTATTGCAAATGATGTATTTCTTGCAAATAATGTAATTTTTAAAAATGAAATAATGTATTTAACTAATTGAAATGATGTATTAAGGTCCGTCTCACAATAAAAAAATAGTGAGACCGTCTCTCAGGAGACCAACTCAATTGTTATATTACATTTGGTATTTTATTTGTAGTAATGAATATTTAAAATGTGTAAATCATAAAATTATATAATAATACATACAATTTATTTATATAGCATATAATCTATATTATATTAACATATATTTACGTTGATTAATATTTATTTTGCTTTATTTTTTAAAATTAGGATACACTATTTAAATAGAGATGGGCATTTTTGTGCAACTCAAATACATGACTAATTAATCTTAGACAAAATACTTAACACTTATATTCCTAGATTGAGACTTATATATTATTTCTTGATATGTATAATTTCACTTTATAATTTATAACTTTTAATTCTAAACAATTTTCATTATTTTTACTGTGTGGAGACCTTCAATGTTTTAAGATTGAAAAATCTTAAATTTTCAATATTTTACTTCTTATTCTCTTCTTTTTTTCAAAAAAAAAAAAACTTTTATAGTTAATGTATCATAATGATTGCCCGTTACTTCATTAGACAAATACTGTTCGTCTCGAAATCAGAGAGTGTAATGTGCAGTGGAAAGTAAGTTTGATCTTGCACTTGGTCTCCGAAACTGACTGAAACTCAATTTTTGATTTTTAGAAAGTAAGTTAAGCTCTGATAGGTTATTAGTAAGTTTCACAAGTATACACTTCAATACTTGGCTAAGTATTGAAGGTTTCAAAGTGGGTTTGTGAAAAACTAAGTATGCTGAATCTTAAATGAAAGCAAGTAAATGACTCGGGATATTATAGTGGTTCGGACTTAAAATCCTATTTCCACTCTTTCGAACTTAGTCGGAAATCCACTAAGTTTGATAAAAGCCTCCTTACGATCTAAGAACAGCCCGTCGGCACTCTATTTTTCGGTTTGCTGTTGTCACTTGCCTAGGAACTTCTTGCTGACTTAGTCTTCAGGCTGAAGTGAGGACGTACCCCATAGCCTTCCTCCTGGTGTTTGAATATTTGCACGTTCTTCCCAGAACTCAGTTTGGTGGCTAGACGCTAGTGATAATCAGTGTTCTAGAGTAGAACACTGTTTGCTACGAATATTACTTAGATATGTAATATTCACCAAAATAAAGCTTCAGCTTATAGCTTCAACCTCGTGCTTATAAACAGAAGCACAGAATGATAAACTTGAGTTGCAAACTCAAGTCTCGTGTTAAAGAACACGGAGTATCAGGGAACTTTTCAGTAGAAAGTTTGGCAGAGCTTTGACTTATCTTAGCTTGAGAGTTCGTAACCTTTTCTAGTTGAGGTATAGACCTATTTATAGGAGAATCCTTGGGTGTTTGAAATTCTGCCCGTTAGACACGAAATTCCAGTTGTTACAGACATTGAGAATGTCGTCTAATCATGCCCATTCTTTGGTAGGTCTGCTCTGCTCTAAAAAGGTTGTACTTCATGTACTTTCTACATGCTCTTGTCAGAATCAGTTTCAGTCCGAGGTATCCAAGTATGGACATCCTCGTATTGACTTTTACTTAGCAATCAATATATTTTAAGTCTGACTTCGAACGGTTCGCCTTGTATTCTACGTGCTTACGAAGTAAGGCCTCCATACTGACAATCCATAGTCAGTATGGGCAACCCTCATACTGACGTCTCATAAGTCAGTATGGTAAACTCTATACTGAGTACCCAAACTCAGTATAGGCCTTGACCATACTTAGTGAAACCAAGTTTCACGCACGAACAGTTCTTCACGTCTCGAGCAAATCCTTTGCTTGGTCTTCAACATCTAAGTTCTATTACAACTCAAATAATCATATATAAAAATTACAAAATAGAACTCTAGAAACTTAGTGCTAGAGAAAATTTTGACATATCAAAACATCAAATTAAGGAGGAAACTAAAACTTAGTTCCAAACAATTTTTCCCTTTTTGATATTTTCAAAACTACTTGCTAGAGTCAGAAAGAAAAGGAAGCATGGTATACTGAGTTTACAAAGACCCCACTCAGTATACGTGTCCTTAGTTTTGACCTACTCTATTTGGTCTTCCCCCTGAATTGGAGAGTCATTTATTGAATAAACCAAAAGAGAGAAAAGTAAGTTTTGCTGCTCACACTTAGGAAAAGTGAGTTTAGCCAGGTTTTATTAAAAATAAAAGAAGGAAGAGAGAAAGAGAGAGATAGACAATGAGTGGTTGTCTTGAATACCAATTTCCAAACTTTCCTTAAATGATAGAGATTACAAGTACAATGAAAGCATAAAAGCTGAACTTACAAAAGGACAAAAAAATTCAGTACCGCCAGAACAATCACGGAGGAGGAGGATCAGATGTAGAGGATTTGTATCCAGAAAGCTTTGAGACAAGATCCATCAATATGTTGAACTGCTCCGACCTCCTCTTCTCTCTGCCTTTGTTCTTCATTTTCTTTTTACCTCTGCTCTTCTCCCTTTGTGACAATGTCAACCAGGGTCAAGACAGTGGACTAAATCGTTGAGATAGACTCGGAAGTTTCTACTTCTTTATGCTCCACTCGGGCCTTGAGCTCATCAAATTGATTTTTGAAGTGAGCTTGCATCTGAGCCAGCATGGCAACAGGCACAACATCAGTACCAAAGACTTGAATGGAGGAATCAGGCACTACAGGCACCATGGCGAGAAGCCTGGTTCTTTCCTCCTCAAGCCCGACAAGCTCCTCTGCAGCTTTTTGTCTTTCCTCCTACTGCCTAATGAGATCTTCCTCTTCTTTATGCGTACGCTCAGCCTCTTCCTGTTTACTGATGAGCTCAACTTCCTCTTCTATTCTTCTGAGCTCAGCTTCTCTCTACACTCGAGCTTGTTCTTCTTGTAGTCTTTGTTGTTCCTATTCTATCCTTTGTGAGATTCAGCAGCCCAGGGGATAAGCTTGGTATCCCTTAAGTAAGTTTTGTTCATGGGTGGGCACCAACTCTTTAGTCGCTGAGAAGTGGATTCAGGTTGAGGTAGCCCACTCAATGGCACTTTAAATTCAGGGATCTGACTAGGCTCCATAAACAACTCCTTGTCTTGCCTGGTATCTCAAGGGTGGCGCCTCCAGACTCCGTGCAAGTCTTGTTCATAATCAAATTCTCCATCCAATCAAGGACAATGCACATCATCATCTTCAGAGGAGATTGAGAACCATGAGTCTTCAGAATTTATGCTCATAGCATCATCACCTCCCTCTCCTCTGTAAGAACCCTCAACATGGGCAGACTCAGGCAAAAGCTGAGTTGCAGACTCAGCTCGGGTGGAGATCTCCCCTTGCTCGGCCTCCGGACCCTTACTCTTGTTTCTGCTCCTTGATGACTGATAATTTAACTAGATTAATTGCAATGCAGTGGCCAAATAAATTTATAACTCGAATGTCGAACCCACAGAGAATGATGTAGGAAATAAACTCATGTGCTAAAACATAGTTTTTGGATAAATTGTTTGAGCAATCGGAAAATAGATTTTTGATAACAAAAATAAAGATTTAAAGCAAATAAAGGATAACACAGATCTTAGGGTTGAACTTCTACTCCGGATGACATGCAAATAAATAAATATTCATGCAACATGTGAGATATAAAAAAAGTGTTATAATTTCCTTGGTCCGGCAAATAATAACTAGATTAATAATAAGTGACTATCTCCTCTCGTTCTCAAGAACACCTATATTAATCAATTTCATAAGATCAACAAATTTAAATCCCTACAATCTAGTACTTCTTGGTCCGACAATACAAATCACATCATGCATTCCTAATCTCACTATCAATATTGACCTCTCGGTCCTTCTATCATTAGCTATACATTTAAATCAATCTTCACCGCTCGGTCCTTTAATTATGAAAGAAAACAGGAATCACAAACCATCAACAATGAATTAATCAATCAAGCATGTAATACCCCATGCCTAAATTGTAATCTTGTCCAATTGAAGTTCG